>JZKD02S1123489.1:921785-932983 GCA_000966675.3 Picea glauca | reverse complement strand
GATGTTAAGGAGATGCTAGATTGGTTTAAATATTTGGACAAATACTTCAACTATGAGGATATCGAAGAAGATATGAAAGTAAAACATGACGTCACTAGACTTAAAGGGAATGAAACATTGTGGTGGGATGAACTGCAGGCTGACAGGTGTTGCAAAGGAAAGAAATGAATCAAAAGATGGGATAGGATGGTCATAAATATGAAATCCAAGTTTATACCCAGATATTACCAAATAAATCTATTTATAAGAATTTAGAATTTGAGACAGAAAGGGATCACAATGAAGGAATACACTGAGGAATTTTACAAGCTAAACATTAGGGCAAGTCATCATGAGAGTGATGATGAAAAGGTTTCCAGATGCATGAATGAATTGAGATACGAAATTCAAGATGAGATGAGCATGGTGACAATCGAGAATGTAGAAGATGCTTATCAAATTTCTTCAAAAGAAGAAGTAAAATTGGCTCGAAAGAAAGGTCAAAAGGGCAGAGGTCGAAGTCAGAGCAGAGGAAAATCAATTGCCCAGGATAGAGTAAAAAATCACAAGTATGAAGAAAATAAACCTCATACTCACCTAGAAAGGGGAGGAAGTTCACAAGGAGGATAGTATGTCGATAGGAACACTTTTTCTCAAGCCAGAGGAAGAGGAAGAGGTAGAGGTGGTGAAATAAAATGTTTTATCTGTGGAAAGATAGGACACAAGTCTTTCGAATGCCCCAATAGAAAAAGGGATGGAGGAGGCGAAGCTCACATTTCAGAAGCACAAAGGATAAATGTCTAGGCAAAAGATGTAGAAGGCAGAAGATCCTTAATGATGAGGAAAGTTCTCTTGAAACCAGAGAAGGAGATAGAAAATCCAGTCCAGAGGAACATTTTGTTTAGAAAGTCTTGCAAGACCAAGGATAGGGTATGCAAGGTAATCGTGGATAGTGGAAGTACATATAATATAGTATCCACATAAATGGTGGAGAAGTTGGAACTGGAAATAGTTGCACATCCAAGACCATACAAGGTTTTGTGGTTGCAAAATGGACATTAGGTAATAGTCACTAAACAATGTTTAGTTGAATTTAAGATAGGGGATATAGAGATGAGATCTTATGTGATGTTATTCCCATGGATGTCTTCCATATTTTGTTGGGGAGACCATGGAAATATGGAAAAAAATGTTCATGATGGGAGAAAGAACACATACACCTTGGAGAAGAATGGTAGGACGCATATGTTGCTGCCAATTGAAGACAAGAAGGTGAAAGAAGAAACAAGAAATACTATACTTCTCATGAGTGGGAAGGAACTTCTGGATGAAGTTGAGAAATAAGAAGGCATGCAATTTGTTGTAGTGAGGAAACCTAAATTCATTCTAACCAGTACTTCGATAGATGATTTACCTGAGGAAATTCAGGAAATGATGGAGAATTTCATTGATATAGTGGTGGAAAATTTACCTTGTTCCTTGTTTCCCATCAGAAGTATAATCCATCACATTGATCTTATACCAGGAGCGAGTTTACCAAACAAAGAAGCGTACAGATTGACACCACGGGAGAATAAAGAAGTCAAGAAGCAAGTCTAGGATTTGGTGGACAAAGGATTGATTAGAGAAAGATTGAGTCCATGCACTGTGCCAATAGTGTTAAGTCCAAAGAAGGATGGTGGATGGATAATTTGTACAGACTTGAGGGCTATAAAAAAATCACCATCAGGTATAGATTTCCTTTATCGAGGATGGATGAGTTGATGGATTGCTTGAGTGGAGCAAAGTTTTTTTCAAAAATTGATTTGAAAAGAAGATATCATCAGATTAGAATGAGGGAAGGTGATGAATGAAAGACAACATTCAAGATGAATGAAGAACTTTATGAATGGCTTGTCATGCCGTTTGGTTTGACGAATGTGCCAAGTACTTTTATGAGAATAATGAATGAAGTCTTGAAATATTTCATTGAGAAGTTTGTAATTGTGTATCTTGATGATATATTGATCTTCCGTAAGACTGAAGAAGAACACTTGAGACACCTAACTCTAGTGATGAGGAGGTTGCAACAAGAGAAGTTATTGATAAATCTAAAGAATTCATATTTCATGAAGAAAGAGATTATTTATTTGGGGTTCATGATCTCTTCGAATGAGTTGAAGATGGATCCTGAGAAGGAAAAAGTAATCAAGGAATGGCCATCTCCAAGGAATATCTTTGAAGTTAGAAACTTCCATGGATTAGCTAGTTTTTATAGGAAGTTCATCAGGAATTTTAGTGGGATTAGTGTGCCAATGATGGACACGGTCAAGAAAAGACATAAATCTTTTCATTGGAAAGAGGAGGCAGATAAAACTTTCAAGTTGTTGAAAGAGAAGATAACTGGACAACCAGTTTTGGTTCTCCCAGATTTAAGTAAGACATTTCAAGTGAGATGTGATGCAAGTAGATTTGCGATTGGACCAATCTTCAGTCAAGACAATAGACTAGTTTCATACTTTAGTGAGAAGTTGAATGATGCCAATATGAAATATTCCACATATGATAATGTGTTTTATGCAGTCAAACAGGTGTTGAAGAAATGGAGGCACTACTTGGTTCCGAAAGAGTTTTTTTTGTATAGATATAACCATGCTTTACAATTCATAACCAGACAAGAGAAACTAAACTAGAAACATGCAAAATGGGTTGAGTTCATGGAGAAATTCACTTTTGTTATAAAGCACATTTATGGAACTGCTGACAAGTTTGTTGATGCATTGAGCAGGAAATGTTTGATTCTACAAGAGTTTCATGTGAAGACCTTAGGTTTTGATTTCCTTAAGGATATGTACATAGATGATTCAAATTTCAGGGATGCTTATGAAGCATGTGAGAATCCTGTTCTGAGATACAAAATCCAATGGATTGAATACTTGATCCATGATGGATTATTATTCAAAGGAAATTGGTTGTGTATCCTGAAGATTTCTATGAGAGAGAATCTTCTGAACAAAAAATATAGTGGAGGATTGGCTGGACATTTCGGCCATGATAAGACATTTGTGCAACTGAATAGTTTATATTATTAGACAGGGATGAGGACAGATGTTAAGAAATTTGTCAATAGATGTAGAATTTTCCATCACACAAAAGGGAAAATACAGAATATAGGATTGTATCAACCATTTCGAGTACCAGAGAGGACGTGGGATCCCTTAAGCATAGATTTTGTGTTAGGAATGTCGAGGAAACAAATGGGTTGTGATTCCATATTTGTGGTGGTCAACAGATTCTCAAAAATGGCACATTTTATTCCATGTCAGAAGACTAGTGATGCAATGCACATTACAAACCTGTTTTTCAAAGAAGTTGCTCGACTTCATGGTTTACCCAAGAGTATTGTTTCAGATTGAGACACCAAATTTGTTGGTCATTTATGGAGGACACTATGGAAAAATATGGGGACAATTTTATCTTTTATCTCAACATATCACCCTCAGATGGATGGACAGATTGAGGTAGTAAATCGAAGCTTGGGATATTTGTTGAGGAGTTTTGTAGTTGAACATCATAGTCAGTGGGATCAGATTTTGCTGGAAGCAAAATTTACATATAATGACTCACTTAACAGAAGTACATGACAAATCCCATTCTAGATAATGTATGGAATGAAGCCAAGAGGTGTATATGAGTTGAGAGACTTAGAGTAGCATGAGTTTAGAAGTGTTGGAGCAAAATATTTTGCAGCAGAGATGCAAGAGCTCCACTGTAAGATTAAAGAATGATTACATAGTTCCAACCAAGAATACAAGCGTAGAGAAGATCAACACATAAAAGAGATTCAGTTCGAAGTGAGATATTTGGTCTTAGTGCATCTAAAAAGGGAAAGAATCCCAAGGGGAACATATAATAAGTTGAAAATGAAAAAGATAGGACTGTGCAAGATTCTGAAAAAATTTGAGGCAAATGCTTATGAGATATAATTGTCAGACAGTGTGGGCATATCACCCATATTCAACGTAGAAAATTTGTATCCTTACACAGCAGAAGAAGTGGATGGGGAAGAGACTCAGAAGGAATTTCAATGGGTCAAACAGATGCATGTAGCTGAAAAGATGCATATGGAAAATATCATTGATCAAAGAATTAGCAAGAAGACACAGATAAAGACATATTTTGAATATTTGATAAAGTGGAAGGGACACCCGATTGAAGATTCCAGTTGGGAAAGCAAAGTGGAGATCCAGAAACATGGACAGATGATGCAGGATCTCATTAATAGGAGTTCATGAATTTTTCAGCCAGAGGAGTATGATGCAGGAGCATCTCCAACAAAGAAAGCAAAGCGGAGGACAACTGGATATGCACCAACACACATTTTGAGGATTTTTTGAATTTTAAAGGATGAAGGATTAATGTAATATCTTGAAAATATATTTTTTCTTTTATGGTTTGGAGATTGTAACACAGATCTTGAGCGTTTTCTCTCATCTATTGGTTGGAGGCATTTATTGTAATAAATGTGAAGTAGTTGTAGTCTTTATTTTTTATTAGATAGCTTAGAGCTCTAGGAGGGAAAACTCTAGAAAGCTCCCTCGTATGTATTGTATTGTACCATCAATTATTCTAAATTGTAAGAGTAGAGCTATAAATCAAGAGAATAGGAGAGCAGAGAAGAACAAAGACTGTAGAAGTTGTATAACCAGATAGTTGTTGTTATGGAATCCATGTACATAAGCACTTGAGTTAATATAAGAATTCTTTGACTCAATCTCATGGTGTTATGATGAATACTATTTGCATCTATTGAATGGTATGTTTATAGTTTTCTTATATAATATATTATGCATTTGTTTCAATTCTTTGTGTATGTATGATTTCATGTTGACTGTATGATGTCTGTGAGAGGGAGAGTATGAGTTTCAATTGTTTCTCGTCCTAAGAGTTCTTGCAAGGAGTGCAGTGAAAGTCTACAAGGAGTGCGTCAATGAGTTATGAGTTTTACCTCAAAAAAGCTTAGGAGATATATTGTTGTTCTCATACCAGCATAAGTGCAAGTATAACACAGAGCCGTACAAGGCATGCGTAGGTAGGTTGAGGTCTTAGACTTTTCCAACCCAGGTGGGTGGTTGAAGAACTTCTATTGCAAGGAGTGCACAGAGTTGTTGGAAGTTTAGATAATCAATGATTATCATGGAAGTCGCAAGGAGTGGGAGTAGAATTCCATAGAATCCTTGAGTTTGTGGCAAGAAAATAGATCATAAGGGATAGAGACTTCGAATCATTCGAAGGAAAGATGAGGCTGAAGTTACCTCATAGAAATGAAGCTTAGAAGGAGATGCCAAGTTATCTGGATAGGAGCATCAAGAACCTGAATGGACGGTTCAAATTATCAGAGGGAGAATTATCAATTCGTTGTGAATCATTGGATCTAGTAGATCAATGGAGGGTTTAAGGAGAGAATCTTTAAACACTCATAATCTCAGGAGGGAGAACTGTTTTTAGATCTGGATCAATGAGCATCGTTGATCTAGCACCTTGAGGTTTCATCACTTTGAAATTTGAGAGTGTGGAGAAAGCTGAGACTCAGAGTCAAGAGTTGCGAAAACCCGATATGTGAAATTATGATACAATATAGACCGTCAGATTGAGGAGGAATCAGTACTGTCGATCTGTAGGCAAGAAAGTTGTGAGTTCAGACTTCATGGAAAAGGGAAAGAGTCACATCGTGAACTTACGAGTTGTGAAATCTTGATGCTCTCAAAAGTGGACCCCAATACTTGACTGAGGTCACATGGTTGAGGCATAAAGGAGGAGTTAAAATATTTGTTAGCTCATTTCATGGTTTTGGGGATCAAATGAGTCATAGGAGACCTGTAAAAAGAATTGTGAATTCATGAAATCCGATGCACCCTTTGGGGTAAGTTTGTGGTCATGCTTATGGTCATGGGGAAGTGAGAGTTCGCATAGGCATAACTCCTAAGAAGGACCTGTGGTTATATGTGTTGAATATTCCAACTAAGAATCAAAGATCCATTTCAGCTCAAGGGAGATTAAGAATGATCCTTAGACCGGGAGGTCAAGCAAAACCTGCTAAGGTAGGGGTTTTACATCAAGAATGAAGGCACAAAAAGGGAATGTTGAGATTGTGGAATCCAAAGAAGGTGGAGATTGAAATATGGTTGAAAGAAAAGGAGCTAGAATTTTCATAGAAGGATAACATAAACCCTAATATAACACCGCATAAATATCTAGACAAGTACATGTTTAGCAACCTGCATGAGGTATTTTTCTATGATTTCCTGCATGTTTTACAGGAGTGGATATTGAAGTTAAAACAAAACCACCCTACAAATCGAATTAGATAGATCGAATGGAATTTTGTGGAGATCAGCTAGTTACAACAAGTTAACAACAAATTCATGTGCACAATAGATTTTTGGTTAGAAAATATTGTTGCAGGGTTTATCATAGAGTTTACAGTAGATATCGTGAAGTATTACAATGCAACATACCAGAAGTTTCTAAAAATGACCCAGAGGTAGGTATATCAGATCACTATACACTTCAATCAAGATTTTATTGGATAGGAACGATGTGATGATGATGGAATTAAACAACTAAAATTCCTTGTGTGCATGGGGGAAGGGGGGAAGCACTGACAAGAGGTGGAGAAATGAAGGAAGAGATGGATAAGGGAAAAAAGAAGGAGTCTATGGACCCAATCATGATGGAGGAAGATCAGATAAATAATATAATGGAAACAACTTGAAATATGCACAATGGAGTACCCTACCAATATAAGATGAATAATAAGAAGAGAGTCATAGCTGATAAGAGGGTTTGGAAAGTGATGAGGAAGAGGATCTCTGGGATGTGGAGTAGATTAAGGAAATCCCACACGCAACATATGAATGAAAGACATGTGGTCCAAGGGGAGGAAAAAAGGCATAACTCTCATCCATGTCAGTGTCAGTGTGGAACCCATAACCCCATGTGCGACTAATACACCAGAAAAAACACCACCATTTAGACAACTGAATTTTAGTGCAATAAAGACAACATGTAATACATCCAAACAAGGAGAAACAACTGGAGGAGCCAGTCTAGGAAGTAGTAGTCAAATATCTACATTGCATGGAGGTATTGGTTCATCACAGTTCAATATGGTAGGACATGATCCCACCATTAGGTTACTAGAATTTTGAGGAGAGGCATATGAGGACCTTGAAAATAATTTTTTCATCTACGAGAATATCTGGGAAGCAAAGCATATCAAAAATGAATATACAAAACTTGCACAGTTAGCTATCACTCTAAGAGACCACACAATCTATTGGTGCATGAGCCTAGCTATAAATAGTCCACCAGGAACAACAAGGATGATTGGATATGTCAAGAAGCTACTGATAAATGAATTTCAAAAGACTAGCTCATAGGATTAGTACCTGAATGAGATGATTGAAATTAGGAAGAAAACAAGTGAGTCTGTTTGGGATATTCATCATAGGTTTAATCATCTTAAAGGTAAGTTGAAGTATGTCACGACTGACATGCAACATAGACATCTCTTTGTGAATTCACTGCTACCACATTTGAGATACCCATTGAGACAACAAAAGTTTCAAACATAGGCAAAGGCTCTGTAGGAAGCCTTATAGATGGAAGAGAACCAATATCAAAAGACAGATCCAACAATAGAGGAGTTGAAGGAGGATCTGAATAAACTCACATTTCAATTGAACCAGAATAAGAGAAAATATAAAAGATAATTTGTTTGGTGTACCACATGCATCACATAAGGACACCATAAGAATGAATTTCCAACATTTGTGTAGTATATGGAAATAGGAGTACCAAACATTTTTTCAATAGGAGGACCATGGTGTGAGATATGTAATATGCATGTGCATGATCGATATCATTTTCCAATGATGTAGAAGTACCATACAATGCCCAAGATCTCATACTCCAATTTTTGCAAGTCAGTGGGTCATGATGATAAATATTGCAGGATGATGGAGATGATGAGGGAAAGAAATTCAGATGCCTATAGGGTGCATCTAGAAATGATGATAGGGAAAGTTGCACCTCTATTCAACTAGGTACCACCTCCATATAACACTGCACAAAAAAACTATAACTGATCTGAAAATGATAGACTTGTATTCTTGAAAATATTTGCAAGTTTTAATTCGACTGTTCTTATGCAAATGGATTAATTTTGCAAACACAACTTTTATAGAAATTACACATTCAAGATGCATATAATTAGCAACAAATAACAATGAACAAAAAGCACATAACACAACAAATGATAAAGGAGTTCACCCCTCTCTTGGGCTACATCTCCTGGTCCAAATTCCAATGGAACTTTTGTATTATTTACTCAAAGTGCTAAAATATGTTCTTTACAATGCTCAAAATTCCAAATAGATGGCTCCAATGGCTTTAGAATGTCCAAAAACCCCTAGCTGGGCTTTTTCGACACCTCGTTTGGCCAAAAATTGAAGAAGATAAGCTTCCTGGAAGTTCCCCTTCAAAATTGTTGTCTCTGGATCGCCAAAATGCACCTCTGCCTCCTCAACCTAGTCCCGATGCGCATATTTTTGTTAAAACTTAGCACTGAGTGCAACCGCAAAATGATGCAAACTGTAGGATGGTTAGGGTGAACCTAGCCCCTAACCGCCAAGTCCGTGGGAATATGGGTCACCATGTGACCGTGCGCATATACAAAAATGGCTAAGGTTTTAAACCATATGGTAACGGGGTCTAAAGGTGCTCGCGCTGGTGGTTACATTGAAAACAAATATGATTAGGGGAGGGGCTTAGCCTCGGCCTGGACTATGCCCCAACTCACACATAATTCAATTCAAATCAATTTTAAATCATAAATATAATAAGAAACACATGTGGGTGCATCGGTTGGGCAACCCTTCCCAAATCTCTTCCCCTTACCCTGGAGGTCACGAGGTTGAGTCCTGCCGACTACCAAAGTTTTAAACCATTGTCCAGGTGACACATGGAGGCCATTGTTTGGGCCATGTGTCACCATCCCATTCACCACAAACAAACCACGTGTCAAGAAAGGATTCATCGTCCAACTGCCAACCAACACCTGCCATGTGTCGTATGGCCCTGCCAACTCATCCCCGCCACATGTCGTACAACCCTGCCATGTCAACATCCATACAGACTGTATGGACTATACAGTCAACACATTTATTTTTCTTGTTTGACGATTTGAACAGAACATGATATCTCTCTCATCCGACATCCCTTTGAACCTAAATGAGTTGCGTTGGGTTCGTAATGACGAGGCCTACACACTTGTTCGATTTGAAGCGATTCCGAGCACTTTGAATTTTGAGCAAAATTTGATCCCCTGGATCACACCTCCCCATTGGAAATCTTTTGGACCTCCAAAAAACTATTTTTAGTCTATTTGAAGATGAGGGTATAGTTTCCTCACCTTTCCAACCTGAATCCACTTATCTTTGCTTGGATTTGTGCCTTTAAGACCAATTCGAAGATATTCCACATTTCCTCATTTTGAAGTTCTCATTCTCCTGTCAAGGATTGTGTCTTCATACAGTTGTGTAAGATATTATGGGGAGAAATCATCTATAGAAGGAATCTGAACATGTTCTCCTTGATCATCAATCAAAGGAGGCTCATACAATTTCAAATTATCAACATTAACAACTTCATACATTTGCATATAAAGAGACAAATCTAAACAGAAGGCATTGTTACCAATCTTGTCAAGAATCTTGAAAGGACCATATCGAATTGGTTTCAGTTTTTTATCTTCTCCTTTAAGCCTCTCCTTACTAATGTAAAGCCAAACTTCATCTCCAACTTGGAAACTGTGATCAACACGATGCTTGTCATGTCTTGTCTTGTACTTGGCTTGACTCTTTTCCAACTGCTCTTGTACCATTTGATGTATCAACTGAATTTGTTCAATGAACTTTTCTGCCCTATCAATATCATATTGACCATCAATAGCAATATCCTTCCCAAAGATAAAATCTAAAGGATATTTTGGCAAATAGCCAAAACATGCTTCAAATGGCAATGTTTGAGTTGAAGAGTGCTTAGCTCGATTGTAAGCACGTTGAATGTAGTGTAAATGCTCATCCCAAAGTTTAGGATGCTTGCTGCAATAACCACAAAGAAGATGCACCACTGTTCTATTTACCACTTCTTTCTGACCATCGGTTTGCGGATGAAAAGTTGTGCTCTTTTTCAGTTTGGTGTCCATGAGTGCCCATAAACTCAACCAAAAGCTTCCAATAAATCGAGAATCTCGATCAGACATAATGGATTTGGGCAATCCAAAATGTACCCAAACATTCTGAAAGAACATTTGTGTTGTTTGCTCAGCTGTAACCTACTTCTTACAAGGAATCAAAATACACATTTTTCTAAATCGATCAACCACAACATAAAGATAATTATGATTTCATTTAGACATAGGTATACCTCCTACAAAGTCTATAGAAATACTTTCCCAAGGACGAAAAGGAACCAGAAGTGGAGTATACAAACCCAACTTTCGATTGCTAGGTTTTCTTGTGGCACATAACAAACATCCTCGAACATATATTGAAACACTTTCATTCATTTTAGGCCAATAGAAGTACCTTTGCAAATTAGCCATCATCTTGCCTACACCAAAGTGACCAGCAATAAGAGAAGAATGGGATTCTCTTATTATGTTGACTCGTTCACCCTATGGAATACATAGCTTGCCAAGATGATACAAAATATTATCATGCACATGGTAATCCAATTCCTCAACATGGTTAGAATGACACAAAGTCACATATACTTCTTTAAAATCAACATCTAAAGCATATTGCTCAACATAACTCTCATGCATGATAGGACTATGCTTAAGAATAACTGAAGCACTAATAATAGGCCTTGAAAGCATATCATCAACTTTTTTATAAATTCCCTTCTTATACCTTATGACCAAGTGGAATTGTTGTAGAAAACCCATCCATATGAAGTGCCTTGATTTTTGTAGCTTCATTTGTGATTGTAAATATTGCAGTGGTTGATGATCTGTGTGGACAATGGTTTCTTTCCCCAACAAATAATGTTTCCATTTTTTCACACTTTTAACCAATGCATACAACTCCTTATCGTAAGTAGGATAGTTAATCACCACACCACTAAAAGTTTCAGAATGAAAACAAATGGGCTTACCATGTTGTAACAAGATT
>JZKD02S1123489.1:899776-913524 GCA_000966675.3 Picea glauca | reverse complement strand
TGTAGGATAAATTCTAGAATTGGCCATACACATTCTTCATGTAACACAAGTAACGAAAAGGAATTTCATTATTCATTCTATGCTTTAAGTCCAAAAAATTATTCAGTACTAATTCTGATGACATTCAGTAATTTTTATGCTTCACAAGGGTGAACATAATTCATCCATAATATTATTCCATTCTAAATGACAGATACATTCCATTAAACCAATTTAGTCATTTTAAACAGAGAAGGAGATAGAATGCATATCTGGATCGCTTCGCGGGGAGACAAATGGAAAAACCATGTTCCTCCCAAACGTAGGATAGGGAAGTCAAATTCACTTGCCCAATCCACCCCCTAGCCTAACCATGAATCCATGAGGGATAACTCGAAAAATCCTCCTCAGCAATGTCTTTCACAGACTCCTCTTGCCTCACACTCAATCAGTGGTGTTCATAACAACAAGAACGAAAACTAGCAGTAGTCTCTTTCTCGCGTACTCTGCAATGTATTGCCTCCTCACATATGCTTATTTAACACAATGATCCTTTTGCCTAGGTTTTTCTTTCCCCCTTGGGAATTTTCACTCCTTTCTAAATCCCTAATTTTTAGGGGTTGCCAATGGCCAAATATATGATTTGCCACTTGTAATAATCATCCCAAAGGTAGTTCCAACATGTTCCCCACTCATGGAGTCATGGTCAGCTGATTTTAACATGGTTGTTCCATTTGTCCTCCTACAATCAATATAAAATATTCTGTTTTCATACAAGTGTCAAGTCAAATAGTTAGTTGGGTCAAATTAGGTCTCTGCCCAACAGTCGTAATAATTTAATTACAATTATCAAATTCGAAATTTGGAATTTCCATAAATGGCAAAAAATTCTCCAAATTCGAATTTACTAAAAACTGAATAATTTCCAACGAATTTTAAATTTCAAAAATACTTTAATTTTGGGGATGTCACATCTGCATACTTTTCTTCCATGCTCTTGATATAATTTTTCCTTGATAAGGGGATCATAATAATATATTCTTCAAACTACTATCCACAAGGGAATGGGGTAGCAAAGTCAACTAATAAAAACCCGATGAGAATTTTAAAAAATACAGTTGTTGAAAATCAAAGGAATTGTCATAATTTACTTCATAATTCCCTATGGGTTGATAGAGTAACACCTAAAGAAGCCATAGGAAAATATCTATACTTTTTGGTATATGGGAAAGCAGTCGTTCTTCCAAACAGATTGTATCTTCCATGTTTGCAGCATGCCCAAGCATCAAGAGGTCAGCCTTCATCTGCTCTACAACAAAGGATTGACACCCTTCTCATTCTAGATGAAGAAAGAGAGAAGGCTAAGGTTAAGTTCACCACTCATCAGTAGGTATTTAAAATATGGTTTGAAAAACATAAGGCCAAAGAAAAAAAATTCTTGAAGTGGGATAAAGAAAACGAGTCCAAAGGAAAACACTCAAAGTTCAAAAATATATGGCTCGAACCTTTTCAGGTGGTCGAGAAGATCGAGGAAGGAACATACTGGTTGCAAAATCTGAGGGGGGGAATCTGACACCCTCCCAGTGAATGGCCAGGCCTTAAAACAATACTTTTGCTAAAAAATATAAAAAGAATGTGTCTTTTGAGGCTTTGTTTGAGTTCCTGTTTCTTTTTTATCATACATTTTGATGAGGATGAGTGTGTGGGTTTAGGGAAGACCGAATTCGAAATCCCCTTTTTTTCTTTTATTTTTATTTTCTTTTAATCAAGTTATGTTATGTAAAGAAGTGGTTGACTTTAATAAATACGGTGAAGCTGACTCTGCTGCTGACCTACACTTTCCTGCAAAATAAGCGATGTTGGGCAAATACAAATTTTCAAAATCATATTTTTCTTTGTAAGAATACTACCTGGGGAAGCGATGAAATATCTTCCTAGTGGCTTGGTAATGCTAAATGGAAAGATGGCTAGATGGAAAGAATCACATGTACCTATGGATAGAGCCAGGAAAATATCCACCTTAACACTTTCACCTTATCAAAAAAAAAATCCTCCTCTCTGACTCACTCTCAGTATTTATGCCAAAAAAAGATGATCCATAAAAAGAGTGTAAAGTTTGAGAGGGTATGCATATAACTTCGTCGGGGCTATGGATTCTCACTGGAAGCGGATCAAGTTCTGTGATGTTGGGGTGTCTCCGTCGGGGCTATGGACGATCGCTAGCAGTGGAAAAACACCATAAGGAAGGAATGATAGCTAAATGGACTCATGCCAATGGACGTCCTACCCAAATATTGTCTAGAAAGGACATGGATTGAGGTTAAAAGGAAAGAGGGTAAAAAATATAAACCCCATAGGCAGATCCGAATTTGCGAACACGGGAAATTGTGTACACATTGATAGAAAATATTTTGTTGAAAATATATAGAATAAGGCCAGATGGTTTCTCAACCAATTTTCATAGGCTAAACATGAGGGAAGTAGAAAATATTTTGTTTTTGGCCAGAGAATCTCCATTTGTTAAGCAGTCAACACACCCTAAAAGACATTATGAAATTTCTTTCTTTTTGGGTACCACTTATAATTTTTGGATCAAAGTCAGTGTTGTGGGGTGGATGGATTTATACGTTGTTATTGAGTCTTGTTATCATTTATTCTTTTTTGGTTTAAAGTTATTGACAGATTGATTTTTTTTATGAACATGGCATGAAGGGCCTAAAATGTACATGATTTAAACTTTTGTAAACGGTCTTCAATCGAAAAATCCTGGTCTATAGTACAGTTCTTTAACATCGCCGATACATTTTCGGCATTGGTGAGATCCAAGATATAAGTAAAAAATAAAAACAACCATAAAAAATCATTGATCGTCAATTATCGATAAATTTTTGGCATCGACGAAGTCCGAGGGACAAAACTACGAAACATTAACCATCACAAATCGTCAATCGTTTATCATCGATACATCGTTAGCATCGACAGGATAGGACATTGTAGCCAGGGATGTATGTCTAAAGAAAATCCCCGACACCAAAAATAAATTCTCCTCGCACCCCTCCTGCCTCATTTTCCATGTACCTTCTTGAAAATCATTACCCTTCTGGTTGGTTGAGTCAATTTCCCATTACTAAATGACTTGGTTTTTCATCATTATCTATTTTGATTAATTCTTTGCACAATTTTTTTCTGTTTTCTTGAAGGATAATTTCATGTCATTATTTGGTTTGAATTACTTGTCATCATGTTTTTCATTGATTGAGCTTGAAATAGGTCGACCAATTGTTTTGTCTGCGTAGGAGACATCCAGGACCACCAATTCCTTTGTATGCACAGTAATCTTTCGTAGGAAAGACGCACCAATTCGGAGCAGTCCCTTTTGGGCTTAGATTTCAAGCCAAACAAACATGTCAAATATTCAAGGGTGGAGATATAACAGTTGATTCATATCAACAGATCTTTTGCATGCAGAGTCTCAAAATCGCACAATTTTTAATCGTAGAGCTACACCAACTTCACTCCATGACTTCAGCGCCAAAATGTACGAGCTCATATTTGTTGAAAACTCCCAAATGTTGAACCACTGCATCACTTCGCAAGATTATCCATTTGGGATATCTCCACACTTAGCACTAAAACCTTCCAAATGCTGAAATGTCGGAGCAACGTGGAATTCATCAGTTGAGGAACATGGAATTCATCCGCTAAGACATGTGGCACTTATTTTAGACACCTTTGGTTATGTCATCCAACCATTTTCAGGTGATACATGTCACCCTTCTTTCTGTGACACGTAAGTGATATGACATCATAATTCCAAGTCAGATCTGGGAGATCACCATTCTGGTAGATTCCAACCCAAAGCAAATGCAAATCGTCGAAGTGTCGAAGAGTCATCGACATGTGGCATCAATTTGTTGATGACGCATGACACTTTCCTATCATGACATGTGGCACTCATTTCAAGCATATTTAGGTCCGTCATTTGTTCTATTTAAAGTGACACCTATCATCCTTCTTTCCATGACATGTTAATGATATGACATCAACCACCACGTCACTCTAGTATTTTAGCACTCTGGGGAATTTCAACTAAAAGAGAGCATAGTTCTTCGAACCCCCAAATTGTCGAAGTTTCAGAGCCTTGAACAACTGAAGTGGGTTTCGAATTGCCATGTCACTCTATAGCATTGTAACTTTGAGAGATTCTCAAACTCAACATTCACAGCTCTCAAACCCCCTAATTTCCAAGTGTTGAAAAACAAAATTTTTAACGATAAATACTAGGTTAATTAGCAATAAGTGGTGTTTAATGACTCTGGGAGTTTGGTCCTCCGAGAGATACGAATATTCTGCGCTTCAAATCTCCCAAACGTCGGATTTCTAAATATACTCACCCACATTTGTGGTACATTTTGAAATGTTTGAAAAAAAGGGGTTCCAAACCAGAATTGGGGAAACTACATGATTAGACGATAGAAAGAATATTAGAGACTTAGGAAAATGCGAGATGACTTGATTCTTTCCTCGAAGGGATAAGTGGGTTAAAAACACTTCCAACATCCAACTATCTCTTAGTGTCCTCCAAGAGCATGCTACATGCCAATGCTTGATATAGAACACAGTTCTGTCACTCCCAGTCACTTCCTGCCAAATCTCGGTTCACCCTAGCATGCGCATCAGTCTAGCTTCAATGCTAGTAGTAGTTTTTAATTGTCCAATTGTGAAACTCTTTTAGATTTAGACATATTAAGTGGTCTTTTTTGTGTTATAATAACCACTCCTTTTTTGTTAAGTCAAGTTTAGATTATTCATTAACGTATTCCAACAGTTTGTTTATTTAATTTGATAAGTTGTTAACAACTGATGTGTAGAGATAAGCCTCGGTTCCACACTAATCGAGGGCCTCCACATCTGTGATAAATAGGTATCATTTGTATGTTATAAAGGGTCGATGGTTTTGGAGAGAAAGACCTTTTTTGAAATTTTGTAAGAGAACTATTTATATAGAAGCTATTTTAATTAAGAAATTTTGTTTAGAACCAAAGACACTTCTTTAGTTTAAGGCGTGAATGTGATTGGACCAAGGGGAATTATCTTTTTCTTTGGATTCGATATTTTCTACTGTATTGAGTAAGGATTAATATATATTCTACTTAATGTTATGTTATGATGTTGTAACAGTTCTTTTATTCTAGTTGACGAATAGAAATCGCTTGTGTTAACCTGTGATTGATAATAGAGCATTGAAAATTACTTTTCTTGCATTAACTTCTTGTCACGTGTATATCTTATTTCTGTTAATATTATCTTAGACAATGTTGAATTTATACTAATCAAAATGGTATTAATTCTAGTTTGAAGTAGTTTATATTTTCTTCATCTACATGCTACGGTATAAAGGTTTTCCTGCAACCCAGCCTTCCCCCCAACACATAGTTACCTTCCCTTTTTCATCTAGTTTAAAGATATATCTTTCTTTTTTTATAAAAATTAGAAAAGCACCAAAAATAGAACTACGTAGACTGAGGAAAGGCCTCACAGAAAAGACATATTTTTCAATCATGATTAAATCCCATTGATAATTAGAGCAAGATCATAAATATGGATAACCTTACCACTCATCAAACACCTGCGAGTCTAATTGGGACTCTCAAGTAGGTTTGGTTCCTATTGTTGAGTTAAAGGGATATCATACCCCTTAACAACATTAGCGATAGAAGGAGGGCCTAAACAAATGCATGGATTACAATATTTATGATAAAATATTTTGCAAAGCCTATAGATTCAAAACAACCCACATGCATGGCTAGTCACTCTCAAGACAACCCACATACAGAGAGTACTCCCAATATGAGTGACTCACCTCAACATGAAGAGGAAGAACAACTATACCATGAAATACCTTACACTCTTCCCCATGAAGAGTTAAATAAGTTTAGAAGAATCACTAGATCTTACGCCCAGAAAATCAGAGAATTACCTTTAGCTCCTTTACTTCCTTGAAGAAAAAAAAAAGTAGACCAGTTGTTGACACCCCTGACCAGGTATTTGTTCACACAGTAGAATACTTGATATATTTTTCCCTTACAGAGATAGAACAACCCCTTAATCTGATACCCAAAACGCCAGATGGTATCTACTCTGAACCTAATGATTTTAAATCTGAAAAGGAAGGGTCTAACTCAGATCGCTTAGGTTCTAAATAAGAAGACATGGAGGATAATAATGATAACAATGGAGAAGGGGGAAATCAATATCAATAAAACCCAACATGGTTGGAAATATATTCTATGGATATCCCGGGATGGGTGCATAACCTACCCATAAATCCAGAAAAATTACTTCCTAAATTTGACCCCAAAATCTCCACATTGCTTGAGGACCATACTAATAAGTTCATATTACCTATAAGATTGATGAATGTGCAACATGAAGATGTAGTGTGCAGTATTTTTCCTTATACCTTTGAAAATTTATCCTCGAATTGGTATTTGAACCTACCAGTTGGTTCCATAATTAGCTGGAAAAAGTTTCCAAAGGATTTCTTGGACAAATTTGCTAAAGAAACTACCACAAGATATTTAATGGTTGAAATGTTCACTGCCACAATGAGTCTGAGAGAAAAAGTTAAAGATTTCAACCAAATATTCACCACCATTTTGAAAAAATTCCTACCCGAAGATAAACCTACCCAAGAGTTTCAAATTGAAGTATATGATAATTCTCTCACATCTTCTATTTCCATGTTCATAAAAAGGGCTTCCAAACATTAACTGAAAATTTCGAAGAAGCTAAAACAATTATTTTCCAAATGAAAGGATCCAAAGAAGTTCATATATAACTAATAAAAAATGAAACCCAATTTCTACCTAAGAGAGGACTTTTGTTAACAAGACCCCCAGGAAAAGAAACAAAACAAGGTCCTGAGAAAGAGGGAGGGGATCTACAAAACCTACAGTGGATGATCAAAAAATGTTCAAACGAGATTGTAGATATAAAAATGAATACTGAGGAAATAAATCCAAATCAAAGACCTTATAAACCCTTTTTTAAAATAAATCCACCCTTCAAAGCTTTTGAACTTCCCCCATCTAAACTAAACATTGATTTAGGGAACGTAGCATATGAATCCTTCTGCACGTACCATCAAGAAAATCATTCAAAAAGAGACTTCCCCCAATGGGTGCATGTTATGAATCTAATGGTTAATCGATTCCTAGATGAATTCCCTCTAACCGAACAACCCAGTAGCTCGGTGATAGATTTTATCGATCAATAAAGTTAAGATCCACCGAAAGAGACAACCATGTTGTTAAGAGATTCCAACCACCTGATGCCTTTCAAATATGTCATTGAAGTGAAAGGACCTCCCGCTGAAGTTCTAGTTGTACAAACGTGTGGTAGAATTCAAACTGTCCAAATTAATCCCACCACTACTCAGTTATCTAGAGGGAAACCAATGATCGATCACCCCAAACCATTGTTTTCTCCCCAAAATAATCGTTATTTTCTCCCCAGGAGGCTCCTAAACTAGACTACAATGTGGTAGAATACTTGAAGAAGATGAAGGATAATGTGTCTATCATGGACGTGTGTAGTATCCCTCAACAAAATAATATTATGTTACATGCCTTGAAATCAATAGATAATCCTATGAAAAGAACTAATCAAAGTGAGGTCCCATCTCCCACAAGTTTAACAAATAAGCCAAGTGTAAATGTTTGTTCTTTAGACAAAAGAGGAAGGCCATTTGTTCCTCCTTTCCTATTGACGTTTGAAGTTTTCAACAGAAATCTACATAATTGGCTAGTTGATTCAGGGGCATATTCAAATGTCATGCCATTTTCAATTTGCAAAAAATTAAATGCAACCCTACTCAAAAGTGACAAACATGTTATACAACTAGATATGACTCAGGTAAAGTTCATTGGGGAACTAAAAGATGTCATGATCAAAATTTCTAGACACCCAAAAATTGTTCAAGTAATTGACATAATCGTAGTAGACATCCTGGAGGCTTATGAGTTGCTACTTAGCCAAGACTGGTCTGAGTAATTAAATGGATACTTTAGTACCAACTAGCATCACCTTTGGTTTCCATTAAAAGGACATAAAACCATGATCAAGATTGATAGAGAAATATATCTCAAACATAACATCATATATTTAGAGACCCCAAATGAACCCTCATCAACAGAGTTCCCTATTTTAGGAAACTACTCCTGTGATTATGATTTCAATAATTTTTCCCCTCAAGTGTCTAACATACCTCCCACTCAAAAATACAAAATGATTTTTCAAGTGGACTTACTAGAAGCCTAAGAGAAAAGAGTCCTCTATTAGGATTCTCCGATAGGAATAACAGACAAGGAGGTTGAAAGTTAAATAATATCTAGACATGAAGAAGTTAGAAATTCCCCTCCCTAAATTTGGATGTTTTACTTTGATGGTTCTAAATCGTAAGAAGGGTCGAGAGTAGGTTGTGTCCTCAATGACCCAAAGGGGAAACAAAAATTATTATCCTTCATATTAGAATTTTAATGGAATAATAACACCATTGAATATGAAGCTCTAGTCCAGGGACTAAAGAAATCCATCAACTTAAACATAAAAGAATTGAAAGTTTTCAAAGACTCTGAAATTAAAATTAGGAAAGTAAAGAATACTATCCACTAGAATTCAAATCACTTAAGAAATTACCGGCAAGAGGTGCACAAACTAATAGACAATTTTGAGGCCTTCAACATTACCGTTGTTCCCAGGATGAAAAATACCCTTGATTATTCTCTATCCACTATAGCCTCAATATTATCTCCTTTAGAATATTATGAATCCTCAAGGTTTACAGTAGAACAAATCTACAAACCATCGGTACCTAACAACAATTCCAACTAGAAATTATTTGAAAGGGATGAACAGATTGAAGATTTCCTGACTAATAAAGAGAATTTTAAGGATTTGTCCATTGATGATGAAATGTCCCAATAACTACTCACATAATAAAATCTCCACGATCAGAAGAAGGGAACAAATCACTCTAGTGACAAACCAAAGTTTCACATGATACCAAAAGGAGTGGAAAATATGGAGAACCTTTTTGACTTAAGGGAAAAGTTTAGGGGACTAAAGAATGAAAAAATAGGGAGCTCATGCCATATATACAAAACTATAAACCTAGGAACCCCCAAGAACCCCAATAATGTCAACCTAGCCAAGAGAGTGTCCAAAGAAGACAGGAAATATTATTTTAAACTATTTAAAGAATATCAAGATGTCTTTGCTCATATGATACTCACATTATCCAACATACAATCTCGTTGAAATCAATAATAAAACCCTTCAAACAAAATCTTAGGAAGTACCACCCATATTTGGAACCTCTTATGTATCAAGAGCTGAAGAAATTATTAGATGAGAAGATTATCTTTCAGCTAAAACACTATGCATGGGTAGACAATCTGGTGTATTTCAGAAAGAAGTCTGGGGAGATCCAATTGTGTGTATATTTTGGAAACCTTAACAGGGCATCAGAAAAATATAGCTGCCTAGTCCCACCCATGGAACAACTCTTATAGACAGTTCATGACTCTGAATTTTTTTCTCTCCTAGACGATTTCTCGGGATATAACCAGGTCCTAGTTTCAGAAGATGATCAATTAAAAATGACCTTCTAAACCAAGTGGGGAACCTTTTTTTATAAATACATGCCCTTCAGGATGATTAACACAGGGGATTCCTTCTAGATGGCCATGTATGTATATTTTCCAGGATTAATTAACAAGTGTGTGGTAGTCTATTTAGATGATGTAACAATATACTCAAAAAATAAGGAGGACCACATTCAACATTTGACTCAAATCTTCAAAAGATGTAGGAAATATGGAATATATTTGAACCCTAAGAGAACCATATTTGGCATAGAGGAAGGGAATCTACTAGGTCATATTATATATTAATAATAAATTGACATCGACCCTGAGTGGATAAAAGTGATAGCTCAACTCCCTTTGCCTACAATAAAAGGGCCATGCAATCTTTCTTTGGGAAAATCAATTTTGTAATAACATTTACTCCTGATTTCGTCGAAATTGTCAAACCTTTAAAAATAATGATCTGCAAAGATGCAGAGTTTAAATGGGATTAAGAGAAGAAAGGTTATTTCAATAACATCAAAACTTCCATCTCCCAAACACCATTGTTACGAAGCCCTGATTTGAACAAATATTTTTTCCTTTATACCTTTTCTTCTGACCAATCCTTGGTTGTAGTACTTACCCAGAAGGATGATGAAAATAATGAAGCATCAGTATCCTTTATGAGCACCAACCTGGAAGGAATCGAAATGAAATACCTTTCTATAGAAAAACATGCTTATGTAGTCTATAAAGTAGTCAAAAATTTTAGATCCTATATCCTGAAAAATCACACTAAAGTCATAGTGCCTCATCCAATGGTCCGATCTCTGTTTACTCAACTGTAGATGGGAGAAATAAGGGGAAATTGGATGGAATTCGTCCAAGAATTTGATCTAGAAATAAAACTTGCCAAAATAGTCAAAGGTCAAGGATTCTGTAAATTGGCTTCTGAAGCCTAAGATTTGATTAATGCAGAAAACCCTGGTTGGGAAAATGAGCTATCATTATGGTGCGGTGATGCCTTATATGTACCTCCCGAGTAAGAATCCTGGTATGGAAACTTGTCTTATCTCCTGTATCATGGAACTTTTCTGGAAAACCTAAACCCTAGATAAAGGAGATCCCTCAAGTTAAAATCCGCTCAATATCGCCTCATAAATTCTCTATGTTTCTGCGTAAACTATGATGGAGTACTCCTTAGATGTCTTGAATAGGATGATGAAAAAAGGGTACTGAGAGAACTCCATGATGGCACAGTAGGTTGAAATTGTTTAGGAGCAACCATGGATCACAAAATATTAAGGGATAGGTATTATGGGCTTACTATGTTTAGGGACACTCTTGCATATGCTAGGTAATGTAAATCTTGTCAAGTAAGTGTCGATAGAGAAAAGAGGAGAGTCGTTCTACTCCATCCAGTGACCATATCTAGACTAGTCGAAAAATGGGGAATATATGTCATAGGATAAATTACTCCCAATTCTTCGAAACAATATAAATATATATTGACTGACATGGACTATTTTGCGAGATGGACGGAGGCTATCCCTCTCATGCACATTAATGAAAAGGTAGTAATCTAATTTTTAGAACAACAACTGATAACAAGGTTTATATTTCCCTCTGTTATCATTTTGGACAATGTTTCCTACTTTTCTTCCATGCTCTTGAAAGAATTCTCCCTTGATAAGGGGATCATAATAAGATATTATGCAAACTATTATCCACAAGGGAATGGGGTAGTAGAGTCAACTAATAAAAACCCGGTGAGAATTTTAAAAAAGACAGTTGTTGAAAATAAGAGGAATTGGCATAATTTACTTTATAATTCCCTATGGACTGATAGAGTAACACCTAAAGAAGCCATATGAAACTCTCTGTACTTTCTTGTATATGCACAAGAAACCATTCTTCCAAATATATTGTATCTTCCATCTTTGCATCTTTCCTAGGAATCAAGAGGTCAAGCGTCATCCACTCTACAACAAAGGATTGATACCCTTCTCATGTTGTATGAAGAAAGAGAGAAGGATAAAGTTAAGTTCATCGCTCATTAGCAGGTAGTTAAAATATGGTTTGACAAACATAAGGCCAAAGAAAAACAATATGAGGTAGGAGACCTAGTCTTGAAGTGGGATAAAGAAAATGAGTCCAAAGGAAAACACTCAAAGTTCCAAAATATATGTCTCAAACATTTTTAGGTGGTCGAGAAGATCGGGGCAAGCACATACCGGTTGAAAAATATGAGGGGGAAATCTGACACCCTCTCGGTGAATGTTCATGCCATAAAACAATACTTCTCCTAAAAACTTAAAAAAAAAAAAATTGTGCCTTTTGAGGTTTTGTTTGAGTTGTTTTTTATTTTTTAGCATACATTTTGATTAGGATGAGTGTGTGGGCTTAGGGAAGATTGACTTAGAACTCCTTTTTTTTCTTATTATTTTCTTTTAATTAAGTTGTGTTCTGTAAAACAGTGGTTGACTTTAATAAATATGATGAAGGAGACTCTACTCCTGACCTACACTTACCTGCAAAATAAGAGACGTTGGGAAAATACAAATTTTCAAAATCATATTTGTCTTTATAAGCATACTACCTGGGGAAGCGATGAAATATCTATCTAGTGTTCCGGTAACACTAAATGGAAAGATGGCTATATGGAAAGAATCACATGCACCTATGGACAGAGCCAGGAAAAGCTCCACCTTAACACTTTCACCTGGTCAAAAAACATATATACTCTTCTTTGAATCACTCTTGGTATTTATGCTAGAAAATGATGATCCATAAAAAGAGTGTAAAGTTTGAGATGGTATCCAGATAAATTTTTCGAGGCTATGGACGCTTGCTGGAAGCAGAGAAAGGTTTGTGATATTGAGGTGACTATGTTTGGGCTATGGATGCTCTGTGGCATTGGAGCAACATCGTAAGGAAGGAATACTAGCTAAATTACCTCATTCCAATGGATGCCCTACCTGGTTCTTGTCTAGAAAGGAAATGGATTGAGGTTAAAAGGAAAGAGGGTGAAAAAGTTAAACCCCATAGGAAGATCTGGATTTGCGGACCCAGGAACTTGTGTACACATTGATAGAAATTTTTTTGTTGAAAATAAATAGGATAAGGCCAAATGGTTTCCCAACGAATTTGCACAGGATAAACATGATGGAAGGAGCAAAGATTCTTTTTTTTCCCAGAGAATCGCCATTTGTTGAGAACTCAAGAGACCCTAAAAGACTTTGTGAAATTTCTTTCTTTTTGGGTACCACATATCATTTTTTAATCAGAGTTAGTGTTGTGGGGTGGATGGATTTATATGTTGTTATTGAGTCTTGTTATTGGTTATTCTTGTTTGGTTTTAATTTATTGACGGATTGATTTTTTTTAGTAACATGGCATGAAGGGAATAAAATGTACATGGTTTAAAAATTTTCAAATGGTCATTGATCAAAAAATTCTAGTCTATAGTACAGTTCTTTAACATCCTCGATACGTTTTAAGCATTGGTGAGATCCAATATATAAATAAAAAATACAGACAAATATAACGAATCATTGATCGCCGATACATTTTCGGCATCAGTGAACTTCGAGTGACGAAATTATGAAACATTAATTGTCACAAATCATCGACCACTTCTCATCGATACATCATCAACATTGGCAGTATAGGACATTGTATCCAGGAATGCATATCTAAAGAAAATCCTAGGTTAATTAGAAATAAGTGGTGGTTGATGACTTCGGGAGTCTGGGCCACCGAGAGATATGAATATTATGTTCTACAAATCCCCTTAATGCTATATTTCTAAATTTGTTCACCCACATTTTTGGCACGTTTTGAAATGTTTAAAAAAAAGGGGAAGAAAACCATAATTGGGGAAACTACATGACCAGATGGAAGAAAGGATATCAAAGACTCTTGAAAGCACCAGATGACTTTCTTATTTCCTCCAAGGGATAAGTGGGGGAAAAAAAATTCCAACATCCAACTATCTCTTAGTGGCCTCCAACAACGCGTTGCATGCTAATGCTCGATATAGAACACAATTCTATCAATCCCAGTCATTTCCTGCCAAATATTGGTTCACCCCAGCATGTGCATTAGTCTAGATGTTAAGAACCAAACATAAATATA
>JZKD02S1123489.1:882030-899766 GCA_000966675.3 Picea glauca | reverse complement strand
TAATAATATATTTTATTATCCACCTTTATTTATTTACCATATTGATTAATGAGTTAATAATACTTAAATTAATCATAATCAAGAATAATTAATTAATAACAAATAATTAGTTAAGGTTATTTTAATAAATAAATATAGTTTAGCTAATCTTTTAGGATTACATTATTAAATTAATTATAATTTATAATCAAGGGTCGTTACATAAAGCCGGCATCAATAAAATAACATTACTAATATAATATGCCCCAATTAAGGGGTAATGAGCCAATATTAGGGATTAACACTAGATTTAGTGCTACTAGCAGTTTTTAATTGTTCAATTGTGAAACCATTTTAAATTCAAACATAATAAGTGGTCTTTTTTGTGTGATAAGAACCACTCCTTTTTTTTTAATTCAAGTTAGAAGTATTCATTAACATATTCCAACAATGTGTTTTAGTTAAGTTAATAAGATGTTAACAACCAATGTGTAGAGATAAACCTCATTTCCACACTCGTCGAGGGCCTCCACATCTATGATAAATAGGTATCTTTTGTATGTTAAAAAGGGTCGATGGTTTTGGAGAGAAAGACCTTTTCTAAAATTTTGTAAGGAACTATTTCTATGCAAGTTATTTTAATTTGGAAATTATGTTTAGAACCAAAGACACTTCTTTCATTTAAGGCGTGAATGTGATTAGACCAAGGGGGATTATCTCTGTCTTCGGTTCAATATTTGTTGCTATATTGAGTAAGGGTTATTGTATCTGCTATTTAAATTTATCTTATGATGTTGTAACAATTCTTTTATTCTAGTTAATGGATAGAAATCAATTTTGTTAACCTGTGATTGATAATAGAGCATTGAAAAATACTTTTCTTGCACTAACTTCTTGTCACGTGTATATATTCTTTATGTGAATATTATCTCAGACAATGTTGAACGTCTACTAATCAAAATGGTATTAATGTTAGTTTGAAGTAGTTTGTATTTTCTCCATATGCATGATATAGTATAAAGTTGATCCTGCAACTTGTTGAAATATTATAACTGCGAAGAGTATTCTATTTATTATTGAGTTATTATTCATCAGAACAATTGCCTTTTGTGGATTGATCATGTGAGTATTTATACTTGACCAAGTCCCCTTTCTTGGATTGGTCAAACCCTAATTATATTATGTTAACTAAGAAGTCACCCCCTAGGCCTAATTAAAGTAGTTTTAACAACTAAGTAGAGAATTCGGCCCTGCCTAGTGAAGAGACACCTTTCTGGTGTCTTCCAACTAGTATAAATAAAGGAGGCTAGTGTCTCATTTGTTAACTCAATCATTCACTCATCAAGTGAAAAAATTTGGAGAGATGCAGTTGGGAGAAGAAGGAAGAGAGGGGCGCATTGCTCAGTGTTGGATATTCTCTAGTGTTTTCGTTTATTGTTTTGGCATTGTATTGGCTATCTATATTAAGGAATTTTTTGTTGGGTTTTCTCCCTGCTAGCGGGAAAACCCCCCTATAACTATACCAAAGTTTAATATATATACAAAGAAAATGACCGTCTAAAAGTCAATCTAGTTTCTACTCTACCCCAAACATACCAAAAAAAATGAACAGAAAGCAATAGAAGACAAGATCGATAACTGTACCTTTTACCCCATGTCCGGTGATGGTCTCCTCGAGCTCTGTGGCTCCAAAGACTGCAAGTCTCCTCCCAAGGTTGACCTACATCCAAAGACTAGAAAAACAAGGGCTACAAGCATGATATTTTTATTCATAAATTAGGGTTAGATATCAAATGTTATGTATAAATCAAAGAAAAGAAACAAAACATAATCATTTGGGACAGGGAAAAGAGATACTTTTATTCATCAAACAAATACTGAAACTTGCAATCTTTGTTCGCCATCGTTCCTTGAACCTGGTCTGGAATCCTCTTTACAATTCTCAAGTGCACATTCAATAAGCCTCTTCTCTCAATCTACTAATCACCTCAAGGGAAGAGAATGGATTGAATGGAAGAAAAAAGGGTTGAGGAGGGATTGTTGATGCAACAACTCACAAAAGGTAGAAAATGCTTGGGCAAGGAAGGGAAGTGAAATTGGGTAGAGTTTCATTATTCTTATGATTCCTTTTGAAATCAGACTCTGACACCTCCTTCTATATGAAAAAAGTATAGTTATTTGATTGGGGGACAGACTATAGTAGGTGAATTGGTTGGGAAACCTCCAATAGCTTGTGAATTCCACCAAATTCCTTACAACTTTTTAATTTTTTCAAATTTTGGAGGTATATGCGAGTTGTGTATTGTGCATAAATCATATGTACATGGGATGTATATCATGCAACAAGTGCATGTATGTAGGATGTAGTGGTGTAGGGCACATACATTCTCTAAAAATTGGTTTTTTAAGTAGAGCTTCTCGACAATGATTTGGAAAATTATGCAAGTAAGAGGGCCAATGCCATGTATGCATGAGTAGGGAATTTTAGGGCTATAATAGATGCCCCCTAATGTATGAGGTCAGAAGATAAAATAATGGACGAAATACATTACAACATCTTCACCACTGCACAAAATCGAGTGAGCCCGGGACCAGAGTTCAAGAGGTTCCATCTACAAAACAACAATTGTCTCTTCAAGGCGGGCATACCCATGCTCAGGATGAACTGAATCATGGTTTCCAATCAAATGCAATACAGATCCATGTCATATAACTATATAATCTGTATCCACGATCAATACACAATGGATCTACATCTCAATATCAGTTGAATATATACAAGTATAGTATTCATATTCAAGAAGCTAGTGATGCCTACGGTTGGAGCTGAAGTATTCATATCTCGAGAAACAAATTCAAGATATTCAAAACTTAGGTAGGAGTACAATGGGAGTGTAAGGCTCACTACCCTGAGGTCTTCGACAATCTGTCTGGAAAAGATTGGAGGATCTCGATGATCAGGATGAGAACTTTGTCGATTTCGAATCTAGACTTGACTAGACTCTCGGGATGGTTGACTCATTAAAGTCAAGAGACAAACTGCTGAGAGGATGACTCAAGTTGGGTAAAAATTCCCTTGGAAAAAATCATGAAAGATGATCAGACTCAGGAAGCATGACCTTGACATAAGTTTGTGATGCAGTAGGCAACACAAACTCTCTATATGTTTGGAAGAGTAACCAAATGGAGGAAGACACAACTCTATGTAGCGAGGAAAAAATCCTAAAGTCAGAATATATCCCAATGCTTGATGAACAAATGGAAGGATGTGCTTTGTCCAAGGGCGATTCTCTTTACTGCTGAAAAAAAAAAAGTATATTTCTCGTCCCCTCTTTTTGGAATATTTAATTTTTTTGTCTCTTTCAATTTTTTAAAGAACTTGAAAAAGAATAAAATAATTATATGTTACAAAGGAGGAATGAGTGTTGCAAGAAAGAAATTTGGTTCCAATCGGATGGAACATACTAATTCTCAGGGAAAGGAGACATGTGCAAGATAAGGACACTCGGGGAAAATTCCTCCATGGGTCAAGGTGTCAGGTCACATAAGCAAGAAGTGTTGCAAGACTTGCGTATAAGGAAAGATTCAAAGGTTTAGTTGAGAGAAACATGGATCCAACATTAGGCCAAGGATGCAAATATGAGACCCCCAATGCGATTAAGCAAGACAAAGTGAGACCCCTTCTATGTAATTTTTTACGAGCCCAGAGAAGGTAAGCTCGGTATTTTTTCACGTTTAGAGAGTTTGAAAAAACACTAAAGAAGACTCCAGTGAGTACCTTTTTCGGAATTAGTCTAGTCGGTTTGGAAAACGGTTAAACTTGCACCGAAAATACATCTATTCAAAACCATTTTAACGAGTGTGAAAAAGACAAGATCACTCAACAATATTTTCAATTTTAAGGAGTATGAAAAGAGATTAACTATGGACTCATAGTCGTTTTTCGTTTTCAGAGTTTAGTCTCCTTAGCCCAAAAAAGTATAAAATTAACTGAAGAGAAATCTCCTGGTGAGACGAATCTCTCGAGATGTACATTTTTCTGCTATAATCTATAGGCTAGAAAAAGGGTTAAACTCATGCTAGTAGATGTTCTTCTGGACCAATTTAATGAGTATGAAGGAACAAGGTCACTCAACGATCTTTTCAATTTTAGGGAGTCTGAAAATATCTTAACTATGGACTCCGGGGGGGGTTCTTTTTTTGTAAGTAATCTCCAAGGCTCGAAAAAGGTGATAAACCAAACCATAGAGGATGTTCATTTTTCGAAGATTTAGTCTCTCATGCATGAAAAAGGTTTAAACTTACACCTGTGAATACTCTTCTAGGGAACCTCCTAGATCATACCTTTATTTGTAAAACTATCCATTTGGACGAAAAAAGGGGTAAACTACCACTGGATAGATGTGCCTTCAAATTTGGGTTTGGTGAGTGTGAAGGGAAACAAGATTGCCTGGAAACATTTTCTCTTTTAGAGAGTCTTAAAAGGACTTAAATAAGACTCCAGGGGGCTACTTTTCTCAGTTAATCCAGACAATATTGAAAAGAATAAATACATTATCATTGGATTTTGATTTCTAATTTCAAAGCAAGCTTGAAAGACAACAAATCATGCTCATTAGGGAGTCCCGAGGGTAAGGCCTAGGATGATGATGAAAAAGAGAATGAGGCTTCATTATGTAATCATGAAAAGAATAAAAGGGCCTCTCAAGCCTATAGTCATAACTGACAGCATGGATGCCAACAAGCATCAAAGGATCTACCTAGGGAATCCATGTAAAGGTAGGCTCTACCACCTAATTATGACACTTCTAAAGCATCAATGAAGGTTACATGTCGTACTTCGGTAGGGTCAATCCTATGGAAAAGAGAAAAATACAAGGAGATGCAGAAAGTGGGAATGAAATCCTAACTTACATGCAAAATGTTGGAAAAAATGACTTTTACCAAAGGAAAAAAAATGTGACCCATCCCAAAAAATCACCAAACCGAAAGGAAAAGAGTACTGGAATGACCGATAGAAAACTCATAAGTGAAATCAAGTGATCACCAAGACAATAAAAAATACAAAGGGGCAAAAAGGGCCAAAACATTCTATAAATAGAAGTGGACAACTCAATTTTACCATTGCAATTTGAAAATCAACCAAAAGGTGAAAAACCCCCTTTGTTAAAAGAGCGGATTCCAGGAGCTTCACTAGATGAAATGACCTTATGTTTGGACCAAGTAACTACAAAAAACCTATACTTTCAATTCAATACTTCCTTTATTCTTTAATTTTTCATTTGGAGGGGACATGCCCTTGTAAAAAGAGCGGCCCTTCTTGTACGCGGGTTGTCCAAGGCTAGCCCGTGTATGTACTTGGGAAGAAGACTAAACACCTCATGTACATACGCGACTATTTAAAATGCATCTCACGTACACCCTCTAGTACTTTGAAAAAGTAAATCAAAAGCATTGAATCCTCTCAATTTTTCCATGTAATATGATGTATGTTCACTCAAGAGAGAGAGAGAGAGAGAGAGAGAGAGAGAGAGAGAGAGAGAGCATGAGGTGTTCGATGTCCTAGTCGAGGAGGACCCTGTGGCCATTGCTACACTTAAAAAATGTGGGTTATGGGGGCACAAATGAGGTTGCTCAATGCTCTTGTGGAGTATGGGCATCCTGATGTTGAGGCTTTCATGCTAGAGGTTCAATCACTGACCCCAACCATAGAGAATATCTACTTCTTGACTGGCCTCTTAAGAAGAAGGGAACCAATTAACTTGAGGAATTTTCCTCTAGGGCCTTTCAACAACGAGGACTACATTCAGATGTATTTTGAGGCCGGCACTCAGAAGGTAGGTTCTCAAGCTCCAATCCACAATATCACCAGCCAATCTTTATGTATGATATTATTTTTGATTGGTCAGATTACTGGATCCACAACCCTTCATCAGGCCTCCTGGGCACACATGCATTGTGCCATTCATTTCTTTGAGGCTACCATTTTTTACTGGAGTACTACCATTCTTGTATGCATGAAGAGACAACTTCCAGAGTATTGGTGGCATACAAAAAAGAACTTCAGGTTTGATACTTTCTTGTGCTCCTTATTCTTTGAGAGGGTTCCTAATCTCATTCCTAGAGAGACAGTATGGGGGCATGTATCCTCCTTCCCAATAGTGAGAAAATGGGCAGTGTTGTTTCATAGACAGCGTGGGGGGAGGACCATAGAGGCCTTCGATGATATGATTTTTGATTGGTGGGCACATCAGATCTTGGTGATCGAGGATTACCCATATGTAGGGATCAACTTCACCAGAGACCCAGACATGCCTATGCCTCTTGGCAAGGAGCGAGGCGAGATAGGTAACATATATTTTAAAGTTTATTTAATTTTTAATTTTCATATATATAATTTTTATGCCTGTATAGAGTACTAACTTGTGTATCTGTTATGTAATGATGTTGGGCATGTTTGACCAACATACTTCTCCAGGACTCGGCATCATCCTCGACTTGAGGCTGGACCAACAGTTGCAGGAGGACCCCCAGCCAGAGAGGTTGATATAGTCTTGCGAAAATGGATCGAAACCTCACTGCTATCACTCATAATTTTCCTATGGCTGAGATCTAGGATCTCTCCCCGACTATGTAGCCACATGTAGTATGGGTTCCTCAGACTTGGGTCCAGTTGTTCTAGCAATTGGAAAATGTCGTTGCACATTATTGTATGGACAATAGACCTCGTCCTTAGATAGCACTAGATCATCGATGTGCCGAGGACACTTTTTTTACTATATGTATGTTTTTAGGGCATAAGCCCAATGATGTAGACTAATGAATTTTGAGGCTTTCATGCCCATCTATGTACTCATTACACATTTTTGGACACACACACACACACACACATATATATATACATATTTCTTGTCTTATGGATTACATTTTTACAAATGTATTTACATGTGTACATGTGTTCTTTTCTTTTATATGTGAGCAACATGCCAATCTAAAAATTTATTAGCTAGAGTATTTTTTAGATGATTAAATATGGTAGGAACATGGATATATGTAATGTAATCGAAAAATCATTCTAAGAGACGTACCCTAAGGAATCGTCAATGTAGAGTGGGATCATACATGCGGTAAACCCCATTTAAATGGGACACAACTAGCTGAGCATCTAAGTAGACCGGGAGGCACAAAATTCCATGTGACAAAGCATCACGAAGTAATTCTATCACTGCACTGTATTCAAAAACATTGTTTGTAGCGTCGCCTAGAAAAATACCTCCAAAAGATAGCAACTAGTTTCCAGGTGTGAAAATCACCCAAGTTGTGGAAGCAAGCCTCCGAGTTTGTAGGTTAGTGTCATTCACAAACCAAAAATAAACCTTTGATTCACTTGAAATCTTCCACAATGAAAAATAATGCATAAATAACTACACATCCACAAAACAAAATATATATATATAATGTATAAGAAACTATACATATATAGACGAAATCACCTAGGTGAACAACCTAAGAGTAGTACTTCTTAAGGTAGAGCCCATTTCTAGGCTCTGCCAAGGAATTTCCCTCAGAATCAACCATACAATAAGCACCCTTCTCTAATACCTTTTTCACAATGAATGGTCCAAACCACATGGGTTTGAACTTGCCTGCCCCTAGGGGATCTTTATCTTGATCATAGACTAGGACAAGATCAGCTTGGAAGAAAATCCGAGGACAAACGAACCGATCATACTGACACTTGAATCATTCCTTATCAACCACATTGGATAAGACTGCATCATGACATTTCTCATCGAGCTTCTCGAGATATAGAAGGCATTCCTCAGACGGTGAAGTGTCTGGAAGTAATCCCACTACCAAATTCAAAGAAGGAATCTGACATTCAATAGGAAAGATTGCTTCTAGCCCATATACGAGTTGAAAAGGTGAAAAAATAGTGGCAGTATTTATAGATGTTTGGTAAGCCCACAACGTTGAATATAACATCAAATTTCAATTCAAATTGGCAGAATTGATCATCCGCTGAAGAATAGTCTTGACAAATTTATTCACAGCTTCAACCTGACCAATCTCTTGCGGGTAATAAGGTGATGAACGTTCTTTCTTAAACCTGATATTCGATGTTAATTCAGTTATTACTTTTTTTTGTAAGTGACTTCCATGGTTAATGACAATATCCTTCAGGATAGCAAACCTTGCTACTATTTGATTAAAGATGAAAAAAGCCAAAGTTTCACCATCATTTCTAAATGTTGGCATAGCTTCAACCCACTTTGTAAAGTAGTCTACTTCTATGATGATGTAATGATACCCCCTGGCTGAATTTGGGTGACATGTAGTAAAATCAATCCCCCACTTGGTGAAAGGACCAACAATAATGATTGGAAACATAAGAGCAGGATGTGCCCGCATCTTCTGACAGAATATCTGGCACAAGTGACACTTGTTGACTGCCTCTACAAAATCCTTGATTAATGAGGTCCATAAGTAACCTGCACGTAAAATATTTTGGTTTGTTTCCAACCCAGACAAATTACCACCACATGCTCCAATGTGACAGCTGTTCAAAATGACCTCTTCTTCTTTGTGGGTAAGACATCAATGAAGAATGCAATCTACGGTTCGATGATACAAACTGTCATTGAGGGTAAGATAGTTTCATGCTTGATTTTGAATTCGTCGACATTCATTGCGAGAACCAGAAGTGGGGCACTTAAAAGTATATATATACACAAGTATATATCCACACCAGGGGTCCGAAGATGAAATTAGAAAAAAATATCCATTAATAGGTGATTCTTTGGGCATGATATCACTAGACTCGACTGGAAGTTTTGAAATGAGTTCAGCAAAGACCAATGACTTTTTGGATTTCACAGAAACAAAACCCAATTCAAATTCATGTAAGATGACTATTCATCTACTAATATATCCTCCAATGAACCATCATGTTAACACATATTGGAAAGGGTTAATGATGGCTATGACGATGGTCTTGCGAATAAAAATGTAGTGACAAAACCATTGGACACCATGAACAACTTACAAGGCAAGTTTTTCAACCTGAGAATAGTTGAGTTTTGGTCCAACCAGGCCTCGGATAAGGTAATATATAATGTTCTCTTCGAGTATATCATCTTCTTGAACCAATACCATGCCAATGGTCAGCTCCGCAATAGACAAATACAACAACAAATCTTTGTTATAATCAGGAGGCCGGAGCAGATGGGAAGACGCCAGGGCATGTTTCAATGCTTCAAAGGAGCATTGAGAAGATTCATCATAACATAATGGGACCCCATTTTTCAAAAGATGCATAAACCCTTTAGTGATATCGGTGTAATTCATGATGAAACATCAAAGAAATCTTTCTTTCCACTGTAAGCCCTGAAGCTGGGGTATCATGCATGGGGGAGAAAATTGAACTATCACCTCAAATTTGAGAGGATCTACCATGATCCTTGTTGTTAATACAATAAAACCTAAAATACCACCTGATGTCATGCAAAATATGCACTTGTTAGTATTCAAGTGAATCTGATAGTAACAACATCTCTCAAATATTAGTCGAAAATGGACATGATGATCAGATCTCTTGTGAGAACGTGATTCTAGATCATCAAGGTATGCCTTGATTATGTGTTTGAGGTCATGAAAAGAGAATGACATGGCCTGCTAAAAGGTGGCTCCAACATTCTTCAGGCCGAAAGGAATATTATGATACACGAAGGTACCCCAAGGACAAATAAAAGTCGTTTTATGTTGGTCCTTGGGTTTGATTTGAATTTGATTGTATACTGAAAAACCATCCATGAATGAAAATACTTCATATCCTGCACATTCATAGACAATGTGATCAATGAACAAGGTAGGTAAATTGTCTTTCGGACAAGCCTTATTCAAATCACAGAAGTCCATACAAACGTGAATCATGCCTTGTTTCTTTTTAACCAAAACTAGGTTTGATACCCATTCCGTCAATTGTACAAGGTAGATAAAATTGATTTCCAACAGTTTTTCTACTTCTGGCTTTTGATTGCTACCACTTTTTGAGGATTGACCAGATGAAACTTCTGTCGAATCGGTTTGGCATTAGGATAATTCATGATTTCATGCTCTACAATTCATGGGTCGATGTCTGGCATTTCCTTTTACAAGGGAAAAACTCTCTATGGCCAAGGGTAAACCACAATAGACTGGTATGACTGCAGAAATCAACTCAATTCCAACATATTCTATATAGACTAATGTTCAATACAAGAAATAGGCCTACCTCGATCCAACGTTTGATGATGTTCCACCATTGAGAACTTTGACCCAAATCTTTATACCTGCATGAAGTTCTCAACAAGCAAGAACGAAAGTATATAGTGATGATATAAAAGGGATTAGCATATCAGATAGCATAATCTATTAATAAACATTACAAACATGCCCATGGATAATAAGAATATATTTTCAAGATACCAATAGGATAAGAAAGGAGTATTTCTATTAATAATTAATCAACAAAAGTGTCAACATTACAGACTTTTGTGTCGGCATGGTTTGAAACCAAGAAACCAAGTTCCTTCCAACTGGGTCTCCACCACTTCAATCTTCCACCAAAGGCAAGCTCATGAGAAAGAGGTAAAGAGGTCCTCTTGACAATAAGGGAAGAGATTAGGGACTGAACACTATGTTTAGACTTGAGGGACAAAGGGATGCAAACTCAATATGAAGTAATTTCTCCAGAGTAAATTTGCTCTCAAAGTTGAATGCTTTCTCTCTCTTTTCCATAGTTCAAAATTGTGCTCTTATAGCCTCTAGAATGCAACTGAAGGGTCAAGTCAGAACGTTTCCATTATATGGAAGGCCAAGGATCAGAGATATTCTGTTGTGACATGGAAACCAGACCTCATTTTGTATTTTCTGGCACAAATCCTGATGTATGCGAGCTGCAGTGGAGCATCAAGCATATACGCATCTTGTATAACTGATAGGGAGCGTATATGTGGAAAAATGTATGTTTTATCTCTAGATTCATCAAAAAGGGGATGATAAGTCTGGATAGGAAAATGGAAAAAGGCCCTTTGTGCAAGATAGAAATGGTGAGGCAGATATTGCTATAACAAATGCCCCCTAATGTGTGAGATCAAAGGAGTATTTGCGATGGCCGAAATACATTATAAATAACCTAGAAGTGGAGTAGAAGAGAACCAGCTGGATGAACTCAATTTCTCATTGCATTATGTATTGAATTTTCATGCATGGCTACCAAGAATACAATGCAGATCCATGTGGAAAATATACCAAACAAGTGTTCATGGTCATGAATGGGCAAATATAAATGTGGTTATATGCCAAAAAATGTCATAGTCATGAACAAGGCCCAGTGAAACCAGTCTCAAAAATCAATCTGAAGATATCTGTATACCATGGAGTATAATTTGATCTTCCATGATCACTGAAGTCAAATAGGTATTGGTCCAATGAAAAGGAAGAAACAACTCAGGAAAGCTACGACCACATAATGATGTCTTCAAGTATTCTACACTATCCACCAATGGTGCAAGTCTACATCATGTGAATAAATGAGTTGAGGTCGAACATGATGAGACATCGTTTGATTATCGGTCATTGAAGTATATCGTTAGCAAACGTGAGACAGACTACCAATAATGAAAGTAGGTATCAAGGCACCGAGTACATCTCTACAAAGGTGAATAAGAGAGTTGGTGTTGAACACTTGAGAGATCCATTGATCAGGAGACATTGATGTATTCCCATCTGTCAATGGCGAGAGAGCTTGCCACTAATGACTGCAAGCCTCAAGGTACTCATAAAACTTTAGGTCTCGTATCAAGAATAAATGATTTGAAGTCAATGGAAAGAGACCCACTGAAAGGAGAGCATTGAGTCATCTCTCATCAGTCAGTACAAGGAACAAAGCAGGAGCTTCATGATTTGGTGGAGATCGGATGAAGAAAATGTTCACGAACCAACGACCCTGTTCATATTTCGCGTGTGGAAAACGCAAGAAGTACACGAAAAGGACCCTCTGAATAGTAGCCAATGATGAAAAACTATTGACAAAGGCGAGGAAACCACCAATAAGGCTAATGGAATCCAAGAAACTACATGAATTCCAAAGTGTGAATAGATGTCTTGTCGTCGAACACAAGGGAAACCACCTAGTCAACGACCAATGATGAAATGTCGATTTTTGGGTTTAAGGTGACCTACCAATGATGAAAGTAGGTCTAGGGTGCATGATAAGATCAAAGTATCATTTGATTATGAGACAAGATAAGGGTATGACAGACATGCAAAGTCAATATTTCTGAGGAGTGGCCAACACAGGTTGATAGATCTCCTTTGAATAAGAACATGAGACATATGGTGGACTTCGGAAGCATGGAATCAATGATGTGATAATTAGAGGTAGGAGGCATCGATAACATTCTTTATAGGGATTGGAAGAGTAACCATTCAGTAGAGAAAACTTTGTAGCAAGATCAACTTCCTAATTTCATGCTAAACCCAAAATTATGATGACACAAAAAAGACTCAATAACTTTTTGCTTTGTTCAAAGGTGACATGAATGTTGCCAATTACAATATAGTATTCCCTTACCACCCATTTGTTTTTTTTTTTTCATAACAAATGAATTCTATGATACAGAGGAGGGAACGAGTGTCGCAAGTAAGAAAAACTAGTTCCAGCAGTGGAACGTACCTAAGCTCAATTCAAGTAAATGCATGTGGGAGATGGACACTCGGGTGATGTTCCCTCCAGGATATAGGGTGTCAAATTGTGAAGGATAAAAAGAAGGCTCTTATTAGTTGAGGATGCAAGCTTCTTAGGCAACGGTTTATAACGCAAAGCGAGAAATGGCTAAAGGCTCAATACTGCAAGTGAGGGAATGAGATGCAATCACAACTTAACGCCAAAAAATGTCCTTTTTTATATATTTTAGTCTACTTGGTGTGAGAAAGGGGTAAACTTGTGCCAAATAGACATCTTTTCAAATCCAATTTACAAGCATGAAAAAGACAAGTTCACTTGGCAATCTTTTCTATTTTTGATAGCGATTCGGAAAAGAGCTTAACTAGGACTCATGATCTTTAAAATCCAATTTTAACGAGTGCGAAAGGGAAAAATCACTCGGTGATCTTTTCAGTTTTTAGACGATTCAGAAAAGAGATTAAATAAGAATCATTATTAGGATTCCATGGGTAATAAGGCCGCGTGTGCATGAATGAGAAATGGGGCTCATTATAAAGTCACGTATTGAATTATAATGGACTCCCGGTCCTAAGGAAAAAAAACTCGGCATGGGCACCAAATGACGTAGAGGTTTTAACTAGGGTACCCATGTTTGGTAAGTCTCTACCATTTATTAATGATGTTATTAATAGAAGATGGAGGTTTATGCATCGCAATAAATGGGTTCGTACCTAAGGCGTAAAAAGCAGTAGTCGAAGGATAATGAAAAAAAATGCACGATGGAGTAGATACCTATTTTGTATGCTAGGTTATGAATATACCTGCCCGAGGAGACGAAAGACCAACCATGACATTGAAATCCACAAGAAAATTGAGTCAAAACTACAAAAACCAACTTAAAACCATTCTTAAATTAGTCCATTAGACAAAACAATAGCATAAAACTATATCAAGTGGGTAAAAAATGGCTTACAAATAGTAATAAAATAAAAATTTACTGTATCATTTTCATTTTTACCCAAATAGTGCAATTTGGACTAAAACACGTCCAGAATGTAAGCGATGATCATGGGAGAAATAGGCAACAGAATCACGCACCTTCTAGACCAAGTAACTCTTCATCCCATCCTCTTCAATTTCAGTGGTTTACATTTTTAAGTTAGGTTCTATTTTGTTTGTTTTTAAGGGTGCAAATTGGGTTTTTCGGTATACACGGGTTTCTCTAAATAGGTCACGTATACGGCTAGCTATATGCCCCTGTGTGAACCACAAGGGGCGTATATCAGGCCCTACCCATGATTGTTTGTAAATAAACCATGTATACATGTGCAAATGGAAAAAAATATGTTTCTAACTAAAAAATGATTTGGTTTTTTGCAGGATGGTGTTCAAATGGAGAGAGAGAGAGCATGAGGAGGTAGATGCAGCAGTGGATCAAGATCCAGTGGCTCAAGGGGCTTTAAAAATATGTGGTTTATACAAGTTTTAGTCTCTCAAAGGAATGAGGGCCCAAGCGAGGTTGTTGAAAATGTTGGTGGGCTATTGGGATCTCGATAGAGAGAGATTTATCCTTGATGGACAACCATTAAGGATCAAAGTAGAGGGCATCTACATATTTACTAGAATTTCATGCCGAGGAGAGGTTGTGGACCTCAAGTCACGTGGGGTAGGGAGTGGGATGAAGGTCTAAGAATACATCGAGGCCCACTATGTTGCAGGGACTCTCATGGTGGGAAGTCAAATCCCTATCCGGGCTATAGGTAACCTTAGCCTGAAGATTATTGTGCTCATGCTTACTAGGATCATAGGATCAACCTCATTGCATCAAGCATCGATACCACTTATGTTTTATGCACTGGAGTGTGCGAGACCCACCGTCTATGATTGGTGTACCTCACTGTTGACCAACATGAAAGGCAGTTGATAGAGTGCAAGCAGGGGGGAAGCGAAACTTTGGGTTTGCCTCTATCCTTTGCAGCTTATTTTTCGAGCGAGTCACAAGTCTTGGACCTAGAGTGGGGATCATTCCTAAAGGACCACATGATCCAACTATGGCGCGATGGAATGAGGTCATGAGATAGTAGTGGGGAGGTAGGGTGGTGACACCATACAATGATGATTTTTTCTTCTAGTGGCGGAGACAAATCATAGCTTTGGACGACTATCCCTATGAGGGAATCGATTTTAGAGGAGATCCTGATATGTTTCTTCCACCAGGAGCCACCTTCGGCGCCATAGGTAAAAAGTTTTTATATATTTCATTTATTTTTATTTTTGTATTGAAGAGAACAAAATTATTTTTTGATGGTGTTTTAAATATTAACTTGATACTTGTGTGATTGCAGATGTGGGTCCGCAATGGCCAGAGGGATTCCTACAACATAGGCGGAGGCACCGGGGAGATGAGGCAGTGGGAGGAGAAGTAGAGAGAGTCCTACAGAATGTGCAAGGTAACCTGTCTCGTTTAACACAGAGTATTCCTATGGTTCAGGTGGATGATATACCTGAATCCATGCAGTGGGCAGGTTGTCGGTGTACCTAGAGCATGGGTATGACTCTTCCGACGTCTTGTAAATGCCATGGTTTTCTATCATGATACACATCTAGCACCACAGGCGTAGATGTCATGGGACATGTATATCAGTTGTATATGTATTTTGAGGGTTTTAGCCCCAATTTTGTAATATAAACACCATATTTTTTGGAAATATACAAAGAGGGATCTTCGTCTTTACTCATATCTTACAATGTGTACATTGATTTATTGGTATTCTTTTCTTCATTAATGTGAAAAATGCCAATCTAAAACATAATTAGCATAGGCATCAGATACATGATTAGAACTTCTAGGAATGTGAAAGTATGTAATAAAATCAAATTGTTGTTCTAAGAGACGTACTCGTAGGAATCGATGGAGTAACGCCGGATCACGCACATGGTAATGGACATTCAATTGAAATATGACTAAATGAGATTCCAGGCAAACCTATAGTGAGAGAATACCATGTGAGATAGCATCGCGCAAGAGTTCTATGACTTCGCTATATTCGACCACATTGTTCATGGATGGCCCTAGGCATGCACCACTTGAAGACACCAGTAGACCTTCAGGTGAGTAAATCAACCAAGTGGAGGAAGCCAAGTTCTGTGTATGATGAATGGCTCTGTCTGCGAATCCTAGGTACACTGAAGACTCCGTTGACATATCCCAACCAAAAGGGAAAACTCAATAAGCAAGCTGAAGATAAAAAGGAAAAAGATTTATATACACTAAATTTACATTAGTATAAAAGGGTTTCACCCAAGCCTAGGGCTCAAGCGTAATACCTTTTAAAGTATATCCCATTTATGGGCTCGACCAATTTCTTCCCTTCATAATCTTCCAATTCGTAGGCTCATTTTTCTAGAACATGTCACACGATATAAGGACCATGCCACATGGGTTTAAACTTGCCTGCCCCTAGCGATTCTTTGGCTTGGTCATACAAGAGGACCAAGTCACCCTCGGTATACAACCAGGGACAGACAAACTTTTCATCCTGAACCTTGACACATTTTTTGTTTGCCTAGAGAGTCGTAAAGGTGTCTCGACGTTGCTCGTCAAGACTCTCTAGGTGCACCAGGCGTTGCTCTAAATATGAAGTGTCAGGTAGGATCTCGAATGCCAATTTGAGAGAATGGATTTCAAATTCAACAGGAAGTATCAAATCCACACCATGCACTAAATGAAAAGGGGAAAAACCAGTGGCAGTCTTAACCGAGGTTCGGTATGCCCAAAGCGCGAGATACAACATGATGTGCCAATTGGAATTACTCTGACTGACAGTTTTTTGCAAGATGGTATTGAGAGACTTGTTTATGGCCTCTACTTGCCCATTTTCCTAGGGGTAATAAGAATATGAGTGACCATGTTTAAATCCCATCTTAGATGCTAGGTATACCAACATTTCATTCTAAAAGTGAATGCCATGATCAGTGACAATCTCACTCAGGATACCGAACCGTGTGATAATTTGGTTGAACATGAAGAAGGATGCATTATTCCCATCATATTTTACAGTAGGAATGGATTCAACCCACTTGGTAAAGTAGTCAACAACCATGATTATGTGTTTATTCCCCCCAATAGAAGTTGGGCTACAATCGACGAAATCTACTCCCCACTTGGTGAAGGGACTGATGGTAATGACTGGGTGAAGAGGGGTTGGGTGCAAGCACATTTTCCAAGTGAACACTTGGAAAGGATGACACTTCTTAATCACTTTAATGCAATCTTTAAAGATGGTGGGCCAGAAGTAAATGACTCACAAGATTTTTTGGGCTGTTGCAAGCCCGGATAGGTGACCACCACAAGCCCCTTTCTGGTAGTCATTTAGGACTAACTTAGCTTCCTCATGAGTTAAGAAATGATGTAAGATAATATCTATTTCTCGAAAATACAAAGTGTCTTTGATGATGGTATACTTTTTGGCTTGGTATCTAACTCATCATCGGTCATCTCACAAGAGATGCTGAGAAAACTTCAAGGTTTGAAGATATAAAACAATGTCTCCATACCAGGGGTCAGATGATAAGACAAGGAAAATGTGTTCATCTACAAACGAATCAACATGGATAACATCCTCGTCTAATCATGGGAAGTCGAATATTAAATCTGCAAAAACTAGTGACTTATTGGACTTGGCTGAAGGAAAGTCGATATCAAATTCTTGTAAGATGACAATCCATTTATTATATTTCCCGCCTTACTCCTAGTGAGGATTTATTGAAATGGATTAACATCAGTGACTACAATAGTTTTTCAAAGCAATATATAGTGTCGTAAACACTGGATTGTGTGAATGACAACCAAAGATATATTTTCGACGTGAGAGTAATTAAGCTCAAGACCAACTAAATTTTTACTGAGATAGTATATAACGTGCTCATGGAGCTCAGCATCCTCCTAAACTAGAACCATACCAATCGTCTCTTCAGACACAAAAATATATAACAAGTAATATCTACTGTAATCAGGAGATTTCAGCAGATGATCCGGATTTTATGAG
>JZKD02S1123489.1:832740-877412 GCA_000966675.3 Picea glauca | reverse complement strand
AAGTTAAAACTGCTAAAAATAGTAAATTACCAAAATTGCCAGAAACATGTTTTGGGCCAGTTGGAGAAGGTGGGTGGCCACCTATATCCACCTGGATCAGCAGAGGAGCCAATACCATGGCATTCTTTAAGGCATCAAAAGACTTATGGGCTTGGTCATCCCAGATAAATGGGGTGTCTTTCTTCAGTAGGCGCATGAAACCCTTAGTGATATTGGCATAATTCAATATAAAGTGACACAAAAAGTTAGCTTTCCCCTATAAACCTTGAAGTTTTCTAATCGTTCATGGGGGAGGCAATTGAAGTATTGCCTCAACCTTAAGAGGATCTACCATGATCCCAGTCTCATAAACTAAAAATTCTAAGAGACAGCCAGACCTAACGCAAAAGATGCATTTGTGAGGGTTTAACCGAATTCTATAGTAACGACATCTTTCAAAAACCAGCCAAAGGTGTGTGACATGATCCACTCTCTTGCAAGAGTGACCAACAAGATCATTGGTGTAATCTTTGACTATATGCTTGAGATCGTGAAAAGAGAAAGTCATGGTGCATTGGAAGGTTGCTCCAGCATTTTCAGGCCGAAAAGCATTTTTCGGTATGAAAAATTACCCCAAGGACATATAAATGTTGTCTTGTGTTGGTCCTTAGGTTTGATCTAGATTTGGTTATATTCTGAAAATCCATCCATAAAGGAAAATATTTCTCTTCCCGCACACTCATCAAGAATCTAATCAATGAAAGGCATGGGGAAGTTATCTTGTTTAGGTTGCAAATGTCCATACACACACGGATGGTTCCTTTCTTTTTATTCACGGGAACAGGGTTGGATACCCATTCGATCAAGGGAACTGGGTAGATGAAGCCAGCATTAAGTATCTTCTCCACCTCTACCTTAATATCGAGGGCTTTCCTAGGATTAACAGCTCTAAGACGTTGTCAAACAGGTTTACCATCTGGATAAGTTCTAATTTCATGTTAGAAAATACGAGGGTCGATCCCTGACATCTCTTCATATGACCAAGTGAATACATCTCGAAATTCTTTGAAGAGTTTGGTGTATATCAAAATCTCTTCTAGAGAGCAATCTGCACCTATATTTACGTTCTCAATTTTTCCATGGGTACGAGAGATTTCGATCGAGACAGTAGGAGAAATACTTGCCATATTTCCTTCGACAAAAATACCGTGCGTATCAAGTGGAACTACGACATGACCGACTATATCACTCAAGGTAGATAGAAAATCATCTTGCTCGATTCTTTCAAGACTTGGGAGAAAGTAAGATCGATGATGCATATCGTCCCAAGGTCTCTCGGAAACATTCATGGGTTCAAGGATGGCTTCGTTCGAAGGAAAAGTATCATATAAGAAATCATGTGAAAAATATAACGAAGTGACCCATACGAGCCTAAGAATGGGATCCTCCTCGTCCATCTGTGAGGTAATAGGATCGGGATCGACGGAAGAGTCAAGGATAGCTTGATATGCAATCTTCGCTGCCGATAGTGCCATAGCCATGCTATCATGCAACTGACCTTTAATCGATGAAGTCGAAGAAGGTAGGGTCCAAGGATCACTAAAATAGGAAGTGTGAAAAGGAATGGACCTCTCTGCTAGAGTAGGCCTACTACACATGGCGTAAACATGATGAATAGATGTCGATAAGTCAAAAGTACCCATGAGGGAAGAATACATTCTGACACCGATATTCTCAGTTGTCTACTGAGAATTGTCGATCACAAGGATTGATAGTCCAATCGATGTGTTAGGACTAGAGTACGCAAAGGATAACTGGTTGATCATCATGATATCCCCCTGATGAGGAAAACAAAGTATAGGAAAAATGGTCGATACGACAACAACCATAGAATAGGTCCAATTGTGACCTAGTAACAAGTTATAATTGAGAGGTACATCAACTACCTCTACTTCCACCTCTACCGTCTTCCCACCTAACTGGACCGAAAAGGCAGGGAAAATACCATGAGGGAGGAAGGAATGACTGTCAAATGCAGTCAACATGTTCGACAACTTGGAAAGGGTTAGAGAACCGATAGCTTTCCAATAGACTAGGGACATCACGCAAGTGGCAACACCTTCATCGATGACTAATCGTTTGATAGTATACTTGGAATACTCCATGTGGATTTGAAAATCCACATGGTAGGGTAAGTGAGGCTTCACGTCCGTGACATCAAACTTGATGACTTTCGAGCCACTAGAATCTAGAGATCCTAAGGTAGAGAGTAAGGTATTCCTCTATGATGGACACATCTGGAGTACCTCTAAAGATAAAATCAAACAAGGGGTTTGGCCCAGATCTTCAACAATAGAGTAGTTTTGGGCATCTCTAGCATTAGGGTTGTGGGTATAACACTTGAGTACTCCTTTCAGAATACGAGGAAATGGCTCTAGTTTCTCGATCTGTAAGTTCGTCTCTGGGGGTGGAGGAGGAGCTTCTAGGCTAGTACTAGCTTTTGAAGAGCTATAATATCGAGAGCGGGTGGCTATATCAATTTTCGTGTCGACCATATTGATGCAAACACGATATCCATCTTGCGACTGTGGGTTTTGACTTCCACTAGACGCATTTTTGGTGCTCGAATAACTCGCAACTAAGTTTTGGTTGTTTTGGAATGGATTTGTTAGCATAATGACTGGTAGATTTAAAAGCCTTGCAGCCTCCGCAAGTTTGGGGCACAAGTGGGTAAGGTGGTCATCGATACAAAGTTTACAAGGAAACCTCACCTTACACTTCTTTTTCTTTCCCTCTCCAGCTTTATCATTCTATTTCCCATTATCATCTTTTTCCTTGGGTTTATTATTATTATTCTTCCCACGCTTACGATTATTTCAACCTTTCCTTTTATTCCCATCTGGTTGTTGGTTACCATTTGGGTTTTTTGATGATTGCACGAAATGTAAATCCATTGTATGGATGGGTTTTGAGGATCCAGACGAAGCTGGTCCTACGGAAGACTTTGTTGCAGAGTCTATGTATTTTACATTGGTGGACCCTACAATGCCATCGGTATGAAGTTCGAGAGTTTTTATAGGATCATGATTTGTTTGTGGTGCATCTGGAAGAAAGTGGTATAACATCCCAAACTGAGCATATATCAAATCAAAGTGTTGGGCTCTAAGGATAGCTTCTTCCTCACTAAATACCCCATAAGTAGCAATGTCCTTTGAAATAGGAGTGTGTAAATACTTTAGGAACCATTCTAGAATAAAGGTTAGGGGTATAGGAATCTTAACCAACTGCTTTCGCCTATTCCATTCCTGGATATGGTCCAAGATGTGAGTGTGAGTACCCTGGCACAAATTTGACAAAAGTTCAAGGCCAACATCATAACAAATGGGCAGTTGAAAGTGATTGAGAAAGGCTAGCACCAATTGATGGAATGATCCATATGTCCCCCTAGGTAGCTCAATGTACCATTGTGACACCACTCTAATGAGAGTGTGATGAAACAATTGTAACCTAATAGAATCATGGTTCAGAGAATTTGATGAGCACCAAAGATGAAAAGTATTGACATGGTCACCAGGGTCTTTGCCATTCTTACCTTCAAACTTTGGAATGTCTGATGGAAGTTTGGTAGGGATAGGGGGCCATGTGGGGTCATGAATAACCGGGTCATTCATTAGTTTAGACAAATCTGGCAGATTAAGCGTGGCCAGAAAGGGAATACAGGGTTGCGACACCTGACCCCATCCCCCCGCGAAATATTGTGCATTAGGAACTATGTTCCATCCAGGATTCTGGTGAGGACCAAAACCTTGTCCAAAATTATAAGACCCACCTCCAGACTGATTCGTAAAAGATGGATTGGGCATCATTCCAGCATGAATGTTCTGATAAGGATAATGAAAATTTCCCCCAGTTGGATTAGATCCAAGCTGGGGGTTGTTAAAACTGCCCCCAAATGGATTAGATCTAGTTTGGGGAGTGCCCAAAGTGTAATACTAACCTCCTCTAGGTGGGAACCCAGAGGATTGAAGTGGATTCGTCATGCCAAAATTATTGGTCAGAATCGACACCGAGGGGATAGGGATATAGGGCAGAACTTGTCCACTAGCTAGGTTGTTCCATCCAACTGTAGAAGGATTAGAGCCAGGGTTAATAATAAGGACACTCCCTACATTAGGATTTTCTTGGGGAATATGAGAACCACCAAACAGGAAAGGAGTGTAAGGAGGTGTAGTGCCCCCAAGTCCAAGGCTAGTGTTATGGCCAACAATGGGGATGGCAGTTGAAAACTGTGAGGTGAATTTAGGCATACCATAAGAAAATGTACTAGACTCCATGGGGATGGTCTGAACATTGTAACTCAACGAGTGGCCAAAACCCCCAAAAGGGTTTGAGGCAAGAGATGAAGCATTAACTACAGGCTGAGCAATAGTACTGGTGTAAGCCTCCGACACTACAACTATAGAAGCTACAGGTGTCGACGGAGTGCCATTAATTATAGTGGGATTAGGAGTTGAATAACTCCTAATGTTCTCAAGACTAGACTCAGTACACATCCTTGTGGGACCACAAGTCTGAAAAGTGGATGTGTGTGTACCACTACTGATAACTCTATGCCTTTTAGAAGGAAAGGACTCAAAAACTAGTGGTAACTGTAACAATTGATGGGACCTGTGAGGAAGTTGGTTCAAATCCACGACGAATTATGACTCTTCCACCAATAAAAATATATCCTATGGCCAACTAGTAGTCAAAGATAATACCATAAAGTCAAACGACCAATTGTTGGTTGTGGAGCTTGATTGTGTTCTTGATTCAGAGGTCCTTTCTTTCAACCATGTTTATACCCCATGAAGAATTTACACCCTAGAAGTATGTACACTCTTCCATGTGGGGGAGTGCAGAGGGGGGGTACCTCCTCTTCAGGGTCTATGGGACCTATCCCCCCATTTGGGGGGTTCAGGGGCGAAGCCCCCGAAGGAAAAATTGCATTGTAAATGTATATTGTAATTTCATTGTAAATTTGGACTGTTCATTATAAGGTCACAGATCTAATAGTAGAAATTATGTTAGGGTTTTTTTACCTAGAAGGAAGTCCTTTGTTATGAAGGAAATGTATTGTGGCTATGCATTATGGTGAGTATTGTATTCTAAGAGAGGAGACAAGTGAGAGAAAGAAGAGGAAGTTACAATGGGTTTTTTTGTAGGTTGTATCCCTTCATTTGCTGGATAATAATAAAGGAAGGACCTGGCAATTTCTCTAGTGGACGTAGCCCACATTGGCTGAACCACATAAATCTGTGTCTCTCTTGTATTGTGTATCTTTTGTGTTTTGTTTCTACATTTTTTTTATTTTATTGATCCATGGTCTTGTTTTTCCAACACCAATATACATGCAAATGGGATAAAGTGGTTGAGTGTCCTCCCTCGCAAAAGAAGGTATGTCTCGTCCAATAGGGACTTGAGACTCCCCGCTAAAGTTTGGAGGTAACAAAATTGGTTATAAAGGCCCTTGTGGTCTTAACAACTAATCGGACAGATCCCCCCGAAGAGGTAATCCTCCATAAAGGTTGTGTTTTGTCTGACCCTTATCTGACAAAGGGTACAAGAAGAATAACACATGGAAGTAACCTGTGAGATACCTAAGTCAAGCAACTAATAAGCCATTGTATAACCAATGCACAAGCGAGCAGTTGTAAGTCCAGATCACCGTATGGGTAGGGTATCAAAGCCTGAAACCTTGAAAGCACTGCCTCTCACAGAGGTATGGGCACTAGCAAGATCCAAAAATACGAATAAATCCACAGAAATATCTCTAACGCTAGGTGAGTATCCACGGGTTATTCCTTCCACTAACTTCGCTGGACCTCGTGATTAACTCTGGTGTGAGCGGTGCCTCCTGATATTACCGATTATATAATGGACTTCTCAACTCCCTGTCTCAAACACATATGTTGATTTAATTTCCTTGGAGAAGTTTACTCACAAAATCCTATTCCAAGGCACTAAATCCTAAGCTAGTTTGTGCACCCTAAAAATAAAATCCTGACTAATCAATTTTAGTTTAAAGCGTAAATTTTATGGGTCGTGGTTACTCAAAAAGGTATGGAAGTGAAACTCATGGTGTTATGACTCTTCCAGAAAATAAATATGGATATAATGCAAAGTCTATCTTTAACTTTTCAATTAATGATATGCTAATAAAACAATGCAGTCTTCAATTTCAAATATGTAATTCAGAAGTAAAATACAATCTTCCACTAAATGTGCTAAGCTAACGATAAAAATTCAAAGACAAAAATGCCAACCAATGCAAAATGTCAATTTTTTTGTATTTTCAATATTCTAAAAATAAAATGCATGGACTGATAAGAAACTTGACATATGGATTTGTTGGCAGCTAATTAACATTTTTATCCTATCCTTATAAGCTGCCTACACCATTGTTTCGCAACCCTTGATTTGCATCACAATCTTTGAATAAAATGACACTATTATTTGGTGCATTTGCACACCTGATTTTGTTCTTGTTTTCACGACTGCAAACATGAAAACCTTGATTTCAAAGTCACATTAAAATCGTCACTGGATTATTATGGTCACTCTTGTCTATGTGTTCATTGCGTTTCCAATTTAATTATAGTCACACAGTTGGAAATATTCCAAGACCTTTACTCATTTGGCATTCTTTAAATGTTAATATGACTTCATTTTTTATAAGGTTGTGATGATATCCTTATGATCAAGTTTTTGATACATTGGTGTTTTGATGTTCTATGTTCTTTCATCGATTTCTTTGACACATTGGTTTCATGAAAACACATTGACGTTGTGGTTAGACCCTTAGTATAAATCATTTCATACATATTTTATATGATCGAACCCTTGGTGTTGATTTCGAATCATTGTTTTGGTTTTAAAACTATGCTAAAACTATTGCTTGCGCAAATGTTTGGTTGACTTACCATAGATTTCATTGATTGTTTGAATGGCATAGTTTTTGACATATGCAATAGTGATTTGAATCGCTATATTTTCTATCGGTTGTATTGTGGGAAATGAATGTTTTGCATGGGTTGATATAGCTCCACCACCTTCGCACATTCGGTCATTAATGCCTTCCCCCCTATCCCGGGTTAACTATGTTGTTTACAGGTAAGCCCGTGAGTGTTCTGCCCCTGCGTATACTCTGTTCAAACCCTTGCCCATGCACCCTGCTCACCGTGTGCTCCTGTCTATGGCACCGGTGGTGCACATAGAGCCAAATGGTAGCCAAACGATGTTTCTATTCGATAATTCCTGTAAGGATTTAGAAAAAAGTGGTTGGATGGTGTTTATATAGAAGTTCGAGGGTTTCAACCTTTTGGTTGCCCAACAATTTTCCCTAACCTTCGACGGGTGCAGGGCTAAAGTCGAAGACATACAGCTTGAGCTCAATGAGGAATTCTTAATCTCGGGTACAGGACTATTAGCTACAGGTTAAAGATGGTTTAAAAATTCCAAAGTAGATGAGGTGTCGTGGTCATTACTATTCATATCAAGAAAGATTGTTTCCTGTGATAAAGGTATGCCTTTCACTAACCTCAAACCCAGATGGCATGATATTTTGGTAATTGTTAAACAGTTTGTGACCTATGAAGGTCGGTATGGCTTGGTATTTCTGTATCACCTCCGGTTATTGATGAATTTCATGGGCTACCCTTTGAATATGTCGCATTACTTCTTGCATAGTCTTTACAATATGTCTAAGAGATTCAAGCGTGAGAAGGCTGATAGCAGCCTTTTCCATCATGGATTGATTAAAATCATTATCGTCCACCATTTAAACCTTAGTGGTGATAATTGGTAAGCCTTTTTATCTAGGAATGGCTTTGCCAACCCCGAGTCTTCTCAAATCGACAAGGTTGTGGTTACAGAAACTTTGGTTGGTCCAACCGTGCCATTTCATATCCTTCTACCCCCTGTCAAACCTTCGGATTGCCTTGACATAGATCTACCCGATGCCATAGCCAACCCATGTACCAAAGACAAGACTGAGGCTTTAAAGAAGTCTGTGAGGAAGAAAGGTAAGAATGATACCACTGTCAATAGTAAAGGGAATAAAAATTCCCGATTGATATCGAGATATGCTAGGAACAAACCCAAGCCAATAGTTGTGAGCAAGGACTCAGACTCCGATATAGAGCATTTCCTAGTTGAGGAGTATCCCTATTCTCGTGGAATATTCTCTAAGGAACCCTATGACTATGTCTCTAACTTACCCCCGTGCCCAAAAAAGGACCCAAACTACCCAAGAATCAAGTTGCACAAGGAAACCCCTGGTAACTTGAACAAACCCTCGCCTGAGATGCCAAAGACAGAGCAACCATCATGCATCCAATGTAATGCTTGGCTAGAACGTTATTACACCAATGTTCCCCTATTGCAATCAAAGATTAAATCATTAGAAGAATGGGTGACAGTGATGGCAAAGGAGAACGACTGGCTACGGATCAACGAGAAAAAACAAAAAACCACCGGTTCGATTGTCTTCAGAAACGCCGAAGCAACAACGACCTTTGTAAATTCAAAATTATCATGATCGAGTTGTTTTGTGATTGCCCAGGTATGTATTTCCATATGAATTTTGTTTTGTAAGTTTTCTTGAATTAATTTAACTGATTGGAGTTGTTTTCAATTAGCTCTTTTCGTTTTAATAGATTCAAAATGGTTTCGTTATACTTGGATCACTAAAAACGATTTCGTGTGAATCATGTATAGTAGATTCATTTTGCTAAAATTAAATATAGATATGATTTGGTTATGCGATTTTATTATGCTCAGATTAGTATAGGCGATTGGGTTGTTTGTGATTCTATTTGGCTTGCATTGAAACAGTTCTGTACGTTTGGAATGATATAACCGATTGGATTTTCTTTCAATAGCTCTGTTCGTTTTGATTCAGAATGATTCTGTTGCTTTCATTTTACCAAAACAATTTCGTTATGAATCATGAGTGGGAAATTTGTTTGCTAAATTTGGACACAACTATGATTTAGTTAATGATATTTTATTATTCTCAGTTTAGTATAAATGATTGATTTTCTTTTTATTTTGTTTGGATTTCTTTTTGAAACAATTCTGCATGGATAGTCGATTGAGGTTTGATTTCGGTTAAGTTCTATTTGTTTCTAAACATTCCTGTTGACTTCACTTTACCAGGAACGATTATGTTTTGGATCGAATCAATATTTTCATTTTGGATTATGATTGTATTCCACCTTCACACAAGATTTGTTTGCTAAATTCAGACACGGCTATGTTTTGATTTTGCATAATGATTGTGTCGATCTTAAATCAGTTCAATTCGTTCCTATTTGATTGAATTCACAAACAATGCTACATGCCTCGATTAGCACAGTCACTTTCATAATGCGATGGATTCAGAGTTAGTTTAGATTTAAACAATCTTGTTAATTTCGTTTTGATTCAACAACAATTTTGTTCCTTGCTGAGTTGACATAAACTATTGCATGAAAAATATGCTTGATCGAAATAGATTCAAACATGATTTCATTTGCTCTCAAATTAGCATAGAAGTTTTGATTTGAATGATTCATTTGGTTTCCAATTAGCAATTAAATATCGGTTTAATAGTTTGAATATAATTCTTTAAGTTTTGGATTGATTTTAAAATGATTATGTGCTCAAATTAGACCAGCTGCAGAATCGCAAGATTTTGTAGCTAGTCTTAGAATTTTGATTTTTGTTAATTTTACCAATAAAATATCACCTAATCTTGTCTATTCTTGTCTACTTTCAGGTGCATACGAATTTCAATGACCAATTGGCATGCTGTGGCAGTTTAAGAGATGTTTTTGTGATAGAGTTTTGTTATAGGTTGTTAGGTTTAGTCAGACTTCGGAGATTATCTCCCAGATTTTTTGTAAACTATTTTGACAATTCCCACAAGGATGTTTTACCCTGTGGTAGGTCTTTAAATACTTGTTATTTTTTGTATTGAAGGGATCATCATCATCACTATTGGGAGAACCAGATTATGGATTTATAATACAAACTGGGATAAAATTTGATGTCTTGTAACAACTTTAGCTTTCAATATATCTAACTTTTGTTTCAAGTTTTATTCATATCAGTTTGCAGTCAATTATAGACTACTTTAGCTATCGTAATTCATTGCAGGTTGATGTGACTTGATTTATATGTTGTCCATATCTGATCTTCCTTATTTAAAAATACAACAATTATTCTGCTTCAGTTTAATGAATTAGAGGTTTACCTTTTTCGTTAAATGAATCATTTTGTACAGATCTTTGCACACAGATTTATCTAACTACGACGATTTGTAAATTATAAGATTGTTGTTACTTTTATGTATTGTTTGTCCTACCATTTATATTTGAAGAGCACAATTGCTTCCCGTTTACGAGAAGTTTGAGGAGAATCTGGTGCGAGTTTCCTCCCTCCGAACAGCTAAAACAACTATTGGATACAGGACAAACATGAAGCGTTACTTCAGGTCAGTTTGTTATTTGTTATTTAGTAGTTAATTTGTTAGTATAATTTAAGTAGTTTAGTTAGATATATATATAATTTAGATTCTTAGTTAGAATTATTATTTTAGTTGCTTAGCTTAGATAGTTTTTATTCAATTCCTTTCTTATAAAATTATAAAAATAAAAAAAACAATAGTTTCGCTGTCTTAGGACAGTTTACAAATGATTTTTGCAGGTTTTCATTTAAATCTGTAATCTGTAAATATTATGTATTTGTAATTGGATCTAATTCTGTTGATAATTGAGCATTTAATTTTATAGAATCATTGTTGTATAATTTAGATAATATATTGTATATATGTATTTTAGATTTATTATTTAGTTTGTTTTTATTGTTTTCATTTAGATTAGTTCCTTAGTGTAGTTTTCATTTGTTTTTCTAGGACTTAGATCAGCCAATGGAGTCACTAAACCCGTCAGGGTGGATCATCCCAAACGGATTGGGCTATTTAGACAACCCCAGACCGGATCCATTCTTCCAGTTGGTGAGCATTCATTTTCGCCCGTCAACAAATGGCGCTAGAAGAAGGGATTTATTAATGGTACGAGGCAATCGTAAGGCTCCTCCACCACCTAATCGCCCACCTATAGTGACAATAAGTCATTTGAATGACGACATCCCCCCTCAAACAAAAACCAAATCAAACGACGATCCACAGATCATAGTTGAGCCAGCAACCCCAAATCTTACAGGTGGTGACATACAAGAGATTGTCCGCCAATATGTCATAATAACACATAGTGCCTTAGCCCGTTTGAGGCAACCAAATCGACCGTTGGACCAACCTTTAGATTTATATGATATCATAGAACAACTTGGAGGCACTAACCTCACTGTGAACCCTACAGATCCAATCCTCACTCCTATTGTAGGAGGATATGGAATACCTCCCTCACCACCTCCATCATCCCCTTCTTATTCGGGAGAAGACTCTTCTGAAGAAGGTAGTTCCCCTTCATAGCCTTCCACACCGACTACACCAATGGCCAACTAGAAAAATCCTGCCAGACCTTGGCTTGACCAGGATGCGGTAGCCATACCTAGAGATCAATATCCCTTACCCAAACATCTAGAGAAGTGGCTTCCCAAGTTTGACCCTGACTCTAAAAAGATCGCAGAAGATCATATTAAAAAGTTTATGTTAGCCATTAGACTCCACAATTTCAAGCACGAAGACGTAGTTTGTAGATTGTTCCCCTATACTTTCGAGGGAAATGCCTCTACCTGGTACTTTTCCCAGCAACCCCATACCATTGTGTCTTGGGAAAAGTTCGATTCATGCTTTTGGAAAAGTTCAGAGACGATAAGTCCCCAAAAGTCCTGGTTATGGAGATTTCTAGCTTAAGAATGAACCCAAAAGAAAAAGTTAAAGACTTTAATCAAAGATTCTTAACACTTAAGAACCAAATCCCTATGGATTCCATGCCTGCCGAGAATCTTATCATAGCATACTATACTAAAGACTTGCATCAAAGTATAGCCATTTGGGTTAAACGATCTAAGAAAGCCACGTTGCTAGAGGCCTTCAAAGAGGCCAGCCAGATTGAAAAAGACATACTTAGTTTAAAAGACACTACTAGCAACGAAATAGAGACTAGTTCTTCTTCCAAAAAGAAGATCAAAATCCTCCCTAGACCTACTCAAAGTAAAACAAAACCTGAAAGATCTGATTTAGAAAACTTAACTAAAGTTATTCAAAAACTGTCAAATCAATTTATAGATTTGAAAAGGACGACCGAAGAAGATTATTCAAGCAAAGGGCCTTACAAGCCCCCATTCAGGAAGCCTTTCCCAACCAACCGACCTAATCTGAATACTGAAGGCCTTAATCTAGAAAGTCTGCAATACGCCCTTCAAATAATTATAGAAGCTCAGGATAACTTGATGCCTCCTGAGATTCCTGAGGAGGTAGTTGAACAAGAGACAGTTCAAGAAGCAGAGTCTTCTCCAAATATTTTTGGACACTTCTCGGATAGCATCTTTCAAGCTAACTTCGAGACAGTACATCCCTATAATACTAGGAGTAAGACAAAAAACAAACCTTCTTCTGAAAAAAATACGACTTTGCCTCCAAAGCAATCTAAACCATCTGATACTAAACAGAGTCATGTGAACCCCAACTTAGAGTATGATTTAGTTGAAGATCTTAAAAATTTAAGGGCTAACATTTATGTTTATGAGTTATTGAAATTTCCATTTATTCTACAAAAAATGTTACATAATATCACAGAGAATGGCAAAAATGGTAATTCAAACAGTAACAAGGTTGTTCAGAACAAGGTTCCTCAGAAGACTTCCACTAAGAACAATCCTAATTCTCATGATAGAGGAAGCCTTCCTGTAAATAATGTAAATAATGTAGATAAAGTAGCTTTAGAAACTATGAGTAAAAAACCACAAGCTACCACCCTTATCACTCGCAGAAATGTACCTCCTTTTTTGTTAACTTTGGAAATATTTAATAGAAACATGCACAATTGTATGGTAGATTCGGGAGCGTCATCCAATGTGATGTCATGGTCTGTGTGCCAGAAGATTAATGCTGAAGTTGAACCATCCACTTTAAAAATAATCCATCTTGATCGAACTAGTGTAAAGGTCATAGGTGAGTTAAGGAATGTGCTTATAAGATTATCGTCTAACCCCAAGGTTCATCAAGTTATTGATATTATTGTTGTGGATATTCTAGAAGTGTATGGTCTGTTTTTAAGCAGGGACTAGTCAGAGAAGCTACACAGCTATTTCACGACAGATTGGTCTCACTTGTGGCTTCCAGAGAATGACAAGCCCAAAAAAATCAAGGTAAATCATGAACGCTACCTTAAGTTCACGGTCACAGATTTGAATGATCCCAATGAACCATTTACACCTTCTACCGATTCACCCGAAGTACAAGGGATGGATACCTTTTTCATCAATTTCATGGCCGAGGCTTCATCCATCACCAACCCAGAACAACAATCTGAGATTGTAGCATATGTGCAGCCAATAGCCTCTACACAATGGTCTCATCCACCTGATAAAAATCAAATTTGGCCTCTTTATTTTGACGGATCAAAGTCCAAAGAAGGAGCTGGTGCATGCTGCATTATTATCAATCTGGCAGGTAACAAAACATTGATTGGATGTAGGCTAGAATTTGAATGTACTAATAACACTGCAGAATATGAGGCTTTACTGCAAGGTCTCAGAAAATCTTTAGACATGAACATTCAAAACTTGACTGTCTTTGGTGATTCCGAAATCGTGGTTAGACAGGTAAGAGATTATATCCACTGTCTGTCTCCGCATATTAAAAGCTACCAATCCGAGGTATGGAATTTAATGAATAAATTTTCCTCTTTCAATATAAATTCTATTCCTAGATTGAATAATTCTGAAGCAGATCTATTAGCTAACGTAGCTTCCAAACTCTTTCTTACAGAAGGCTTGTCCCCGGATGCATTCTCTGTCGAATTGTTGTTTAGGCCATCTGTTCCCGACAACATCACGAACTGGAGAGTCTTCGACGACAATCAACATATTATTAGCTTCCTGCATATGGAAGAAACTTTTCAAGGCGCGGTGATAGACGAATGCACTCACAATGACAATTTGCGCGATTTCACGATAATGCCAGATCCGAGAAATCCTAAATCTTCATCGGACATGGTAAATTCAATCCCTAAATCTGTAGTTAGATTAGAGAAGTTTTATGATCTTCAAGATAAATTCAAAAAATTGGTCAACTGTAAAACCAATAGTTCCTTGTTATCATATGAAAAAGTAAACTTACGAACTAATGACAATCCACAGTGCATTAATTTAGGGGTGGGGTGTTCTGAACAAGAAAAAGTTGCATTTATTAAATTTTTTACAGAATTTAAAGATGTTTTTGCATGTACATATGATGACCTCAAAACTTTCAACCCTAACATCATACAACATGTCATTCCTATGAAACCCCAAACCTCACCCTTTCAATAAAAATTAAGAAAAATGCACCCCAAGCTCAAACTGACCGTCAAAAAAGAATCAAATAAGCTCCTAAATGATAAGATAATTTTCCTAGTTAGGCACACTCAATGGGTTTCCAACCTTGTCCCTGTCCGGAAGAAAAGTGGGGAAATCCAACTATGCGTCGATTTTCGAAACCTTAATAGAGCGTCTGACAAAGACAACTACCGTGTCCCACCCATGGAATAGATCCTTCAATAGGTATCTGGTTTTGAGAGGCTATATTTATTGAATGGTTTCTCAGGATACAACCAAGTCCTAATGTCTCCTCCAGACCAACTTAAAACTACCTTCCACACCCCATGGGGCACCTATGCTTATAGGAAAATTCCCTTTGGATTGATTAATGTCGGTGCCACTTTTCAGAGAGTGATGGACATTGCTTTCTGAGGCTTAATCAATCAGTCTGTCATAGTTTACTTAGATGATTTTACTATATTTTCTAAAAAAAAAACCAATCATCTAGCTCATTTACGAGCCATTCTATAGTGATGTCGTAAATACGGTATTTCCTTAAATCCTAAAAAATCCATATTCGCAGTAGAACAAGGTAAACTCTTAGGATTCATTGTTTCAAGCAAAGGGATGATTATCGACCCCGAAAGGACTCAAGTCATCTCAAAACTTCCCCCTCCTACATCCAAAAATTCTATGTAGTCTTTCTTAGGCCAGATAAACTTTGTCAGGAGATTCATCCCCAGTTTCTCCGAAATGGTCAGACCTTTACAGAATTTAATTAATAAAGACGCACAATATCATTGGGGACCCTTAGAAAATCAAGATTTTAATGCAATAAAAAGGGCCATAATAGACGCTCCTTCTCTCATGAGCCCCTAATTTTCGCAAGACTTTACGCTCTACACTTTTTCTTCTGACCATTCCTATGTCACCGTCCTAACCCAAAAGAACGTCGAAAATAATGAAGTACCCATTGCCTTTATGAGCTCTGCTTTCAAAGGCGCTGAACTTAATTACCCAGCGGTAGATCAGGAAGCCTACACTATTTTCAAAGAAGACAATCATTTATGATCTTATCTTTTGAAATCTAGGACGAAATTTATTGTCCCTTATCCAGTCGTCAAGAACCTTTTAGTGAAGAAAGAACTAGGTGAACAGAGGGAGAACTAGATTACCTCATTGCAGGAGTACGACATAGAAATTACCCTAGCTCAAATAGTGAGAGGCCAAGGGTTATTCAATTTAGTTGTTGACTCAGCAACAGGACATGAAGAAGAAAATGATATGTCAAACCTAGGACAACACAATCAAAATGCAATCTGCTGTGCACAAAACTCTGTCAGTCCGTGGTATGACGATATAAAATTCTTTCTTGAACATGGTTCAGCCCCCCGTCACCTGGATCCCACTAAAAGAAGAGAGTTAAGATTAAATTATGCCTCCTTTCATTTGGTTAATGGTATTCTTTTTCGTCAAAATTTTGATGGCATACTGATGCACTATCTTGAGAAAGATGAAGCAGAAAAAGTCTTACTAGAGTTGCATGCAGGAGAATTTGGTGGTCATTTTGGTGGTGACACCACTGCCCATAAAGTTTTGAGAGCCAGGTTTTACTGGCCCATGATTTTTAGAGACGCCCATGCCTTGTGTCGTAAGTGTATTATTTGTTAAAAAGCATCAGGGCGGTTACAAAAACCAGTCTTTCCTTTGCAGCCCATTTCAGTAGATTCTCCTTTTCAGCAGTGGGGCCTTGATATTATAGGTCCAATCAATCCGCCATCCTCACAGCAACATAAGTTTATCATAACAACCACAAATTACTTTACCTGGTGGTCTGAAGCTACCGCATTAAGAACTATGAATACCAGTCAGGTAATTGCCTTTCTAAATTCAAAAATTATCACTCGTTTTGGTATCCCTAACTGTTTAGTGTTTGATAATGCTTCTTATTTTTCGTCTATTGAGATGAGTGCATTTGATTTAGAAAAAGGAATTAAATTGAAGTATTCTGTTAGCTATTACCCTCAGGGCAATGGATTGGCAGAGTCAACAAATAAGAACTTGATTAAAATCATCAAAAGAATGGTATCTGAGAATCACAAAAACTGGCACAATGCACTATTAAATGTGATCTGGGATAATAGGGTAACACCAAAGTCTGTTGTAGGTAACTCTCCCTTCTTTCTTGTCTATGGCAGAGAAGCAATTCTGCCACCACACATTCTTCTCCATTCACTTCAGCTATCACGGAAAATACAAGAAGAAGACTATCCCCCTTTGGAAAACCGAATTAACGCTTTGATGAAGCTATAAGAGGTAAAAGCCCAAGTTAAACGTAAGTTAGATCAGCATCAACTGGTGGTCAAAAGCTGGTTCGATTCTAACTCTACCTCTGATAGGAACTTCGAAGTAGGTGACCTCGTTTTGAAATGGGACAAACCGCATGAGGGAAAGGGAGAGCACACGAAATTTCAGAACTTATGGCTTGGACTATTTTTAATTGCCGAGAAGTTGGGTCCCAGCTCTTTCCGATTGCAGAATCTAGAAGGGCAGCCTGACACCTATCCAGTGAATGGCCAAGCTCTAAAAAGGTATTTTGCTTGATGAAAACTTTTTGTATACTATGTACATATTTTTCTTTTGTTTTCTTTTTCTTTGTTGTTTTGGTTTTGATTTCTCCTTTGTGCTTATCAGTTTTTGTTTTTGGAAATACACATAACTGCATACTGAGCTATTCAGACAAAGAAAACAAAAAATTCCTTCACTGAAATGACTGCTGAAAAATTGTATAAACATCAATTATATACTTCTAAAATTTACATCTGTGTTGGCAAAGACTGTTGTTTGAAAGAAGTTAATTGATTTCGGTCTATGAGTAAAGCCTGTCATGATCATCTATTATCTTCTTACGTTGTCCCTGTTCCTTAAGGGAATGACTCAGTAAGATGTCTCCCTGCCTTAGAAAGTTGGTTCTGTAAACAAATCATCTCTGGATCATAATGAAGGACAGTTCTAAAAAATTCTGTTGAGGTCTAAAAAAAAAAATGCTAAAATATCATAATTTTCAACGTCACCCCGCTCAACTATATATCTTTGAAAAACAAAATAAATCATTAAAAGAGTTGTGGGAAGTTCTTGTAAACCCACTGGGATGTTGAACAGGTCTGTTAGCAGCGAGTAAATGCATGCATGATGCCAAGAAAACTTCGTCGGGGTACTGAACAGGCCCGCTGGCAACGAAGCAATGTCGGGTATATGAAAATTTACAAATATGAAACCTATTGACCTTAAAATGTCCTTTATCTTGATCTAGAAGTTCTTGGCAGGATACAGATACCAGAGTGGGTTAAATGGAAACCCTGTTAAGGCTATGGATGCCTATTGGAAACAATGGCTCTGTCAATAGTATTGGAGATTTTATGTTTAATATCATGGCTCGCTTATCTTAAGACTGTTATCAGTTTTCATCCTTTAAACACTGCTTGAATATTTGGTTAATGATGGTGTTTAAACGATTTTCTGGTTGTTATTTTGGAGATAGAATTTTTCTCATTATCATAATCTAAATTTGTTCTTTTGGCAGAGATAACTGCTTCTACTAGTGTGTCGCCATTGTTGGCAGCCAATTAGCATTTTTATCCTATCCTTATAAGTTGCCTACACCATTGTTTCGCAATCCTTCATTTGCATCACAATCTTTGAATAAAACGACAATATTATTTGGTGTATTTGCACACCTTCTTTTTTTCTTGTTTTCACGACTGCAAGCGTGAAAACCTTGATTTGAAAGTCACATTAAAATTGTTAGTGGATTATTATGGTCACTCTTGTCTATGTGTTCATTGCATTTCCAATTTAATTATAGTCGCACAGTTGGCAAGACTCTAAGACCTTTACTCATTTGGCATTCTTTAATTGTTAATATGACTTCGTTTTTTACAAGGCTGTGATGATATCCTTATGATCGAGTTTTTTATACATTGGTGTTTTTATGTTCTATGTTCTTTCATCGATTTCTTTGACACATTGATTTCATGAAAACAAATTGACGTTGTGGTTAGACCCTTGGTATAAATCATTTCATACATATTTGATATGATCGAACCCTTGGTGTTGATTTCAAATCATTGTTTTGGTTTTAAAACTATGCTAAAACTATTGCTCACGCAAATGTTTGGTTGACTTACCATAGATTTCATTGATTGTTTGAATGGCATAGTTTTTGACATATGAAATAGTGATTTGAATCGCTATATGCATCGCCAGTTGTACTGTGGGAAATGATTGTTTCGCATGGGCTAATCTAGCTCCACCACCTTTGCACATTCGGTCATTAATGCCTTCCCCCCTATCCCGAGTTAACTCTGTTGTTTTCAGGTAATCCCATGAGTGTTCTTCCCCTGTGTATACTCTGTTTGAACCCTTTCCCATGCACCCTGCTCACTGTGTGCTCCCGTCTATGGCACCATTGGTGCGCATAGAGCCAAATGGTAGCCAAACTTTGTTTCTATTCGATAATGCCCGTAAGGATTTAGAAAATAGTGGTTGGCTGGTGTTTATACAGAGGTTCGAGGGTTTCAACCTTTCGGTTGCCCAACAATTCACCCTCACCTTCGATGGGTGCAGGGTTAAAGTCGGAGACATACAACTCGAGCTCAATGAGGAATTCTTAAGCTTGGCTACAGGACTATCAACTACAGGTCAAAGATGGTTTAAAAATTCCAAAGTAGATGAGGTGCCATGGTCATTACTATTCACATCAAGAAAGATTGTTTTTTATGATAAAGGTATGCCTTTCACTAACCTCAAACCCAGATGGCATGATCTTTTGGTAATTGTTAAATAGTTTGTGACCTATGAAGGTCGGTATGGCTTGGTATTTCTGTATCACCTCTGGTTATTGATGAATTGCATGGGCTACCCTTTGAATATGTCGCATTACTTCTTGCGTAGTCTTTACAATATGTCTAAGAGATTCAAGCGTGAGAAGGATGATAGAAGCCTTTTCCATCACAGCTTGATTAAATTCATTATCTCCCACCATTTAAACCTTAGTGGTGATAATTGGAAAGCCTTTCTATCTAGGAATGGCTTTGCCAACCCCGAGTTTGCTCAAATCGACAAGGTTGTGGTTATGGAAACTTTGGTTGGGCCAACCATGCCATTTCATATCCTTCTACCCCCGGTCAAACCCTCGGATTGCCCTGACATAGATCTACTCGATGCCATAGCCAACCCGTGTACCAAAGACAAGACTGAGGCCGTAAAGAAGTCTGTGAGGAAGAAAGGTAAGAATGATACTACTATCAACAACAAAGGGAAGAAAAATGATCGATTGATATCAATATACGCTAGGAACAAACCCAAGCCAAACGTTGACCAAAAGACAATAGTGCTGAGTGAGGACTCAGACTCTGATATCGAGCATTTCCTAGATGAGGAGTATCCCTATTCTCATGGCCTATGCTCTAAGGAACCCTATGACTATGTCTCTAACTTACCCCAGTGCCTCAAAAATGACCCAAACTACCCAAGAATCAAGCTGCACAAGGAAACCCCTGGTAACTTGAACAAACCCTCGCCTGATGATGCCAAAGCCCGAGCAACCATCATGCATCCAATGTAATTCTTGGCTAGAACATTATTACACCGAAGTTCCCCTGTTGCAATCAAAGATCAAATCATTAGAAGAACAGGTGACAGTGCTGGCAAAGGAGAATGACTGGCTACGAACCAACGAGAAAAAACAAAAAACCACCAGTTCGATTGTCTTCAGAAATGTCGAAGCAGCAATGGCCTTTGTAAATTCAAAATTATCACGACTGAGTTGTTTTATGATTACCCAGGTATGTATTTCCATATGAATTTTGTTTTGTAAGTTTGCTTGAATTAATTTAACTGATTGGACTTGTTTTCAATTAGCTCTTTTCGTTTTAATAGATTCAAAATGGTTCCGTTATACTCGGATCACTAAAAATGATTTCGTGTGAATCATGTACAGTAGATTCGTTTTGCTAAAATTAAATATAGATATGATTTGGTTATGCAATTTTATTATGCTCAGATTAGTATAGGCGATTGGGTTGTTTGTGATTCTGTTTGGCTTGCTTTGAAACAGTTTTGTACATTTGGATTGATATAACCAATTGGATTTGCTTTCAATAGCTCTGTTCATTTTGATTCAGAATAATTTTGTTGATTTCATTTTACCAAAACAATTTCGTTATGAATCATGCGTGGGAATTTTTTTTTCTAAATTCAGACACAGCTATGATTTAGTTAATGAGATTTTATTATTCTCAGTTTAGTATAAATGATTTATTTGTTTTTTATTTTGTTTGGATTTCTTTTTTAAACAATTCTGCATGGATAGTCGATTGGGGTTTGATTTCGGTTAAGTTTTGTTTGTTTCTAAACAATCCTATTGACTTCAATTTACTAGGAACGATTATGTTTTGGATCGAATCAATATTTTCGTTTTGGATTATGATTGTATTCCACCTGCACACAAGATTTGTTTGCTAATTTCGGACACGGCTATGTTTTGATTTTGCATAATGATTGTGTCGATCTTAAATCGGTTCAATTCGTTCCTTTTTTATTTAATTCACAAACAATGCTACGTGCCTCGATTAGAATAGTCGCTTGCATGATGCGATGGATTCAAAGTTACTTTAGATTTAAATGATATTGTTAATTTCGTTTTAATTCGACAACAATTTTGTTCAGTGCTGAGTTGACATAAACTATTCCATGAAAAATATGCTTGATCGAAATAGATTCAAACATGATTTCGTTTGCTCTCAAATTAGCATAGAAGTTTTGATTTGAATGATTCGTTTGGTTTCCAATTAGCAATTAAATATTGGTTTAATAGTTTGAATATAATTCTTTAAGTTTTGGATTGATTTTAAAATGATTCTGTGCTCAAATTAGACTAGCTATAGAATCGCAAGATTTTGTAGCTAGTCTTAGAATTTTGATTTTTGTTAATTTTACCAATAAAATATCACCTAAACTTGTCTATTCTTGTCCACTTTCAGGTGCATACGAATTTCAATGACCAATTGGCATGTTGTGGAAGTTTGAGAGATGTTTTTGTGATAGAGTTTTGTTATAGGTTGTTAGCTTTAGTCAAACTTGGGAGATTATCTCCCATATTTTTTGTAAACTATTTTGACTATTCCCACAATGATGTTTTACCCTGTGGGAGGTATTTAAATACTTGTTATTTCTTGTATTGAAGAGATCATCATCATCACTGTTGGGAGAACCAGATTATGGATTTATAATACAAACTGGGATAAAAGTTGATGTCTTGTAATAGCTTTAGCTTTCAATATATCAAACTTTTGTTTCAAGTTTTATTCATATGAGTTTGCAGTCGATTATAAACTACTTTAGCTATCGTAGTTCATTGCAGGTTGATGTGACATGATTTATATGTTGTCCATATATGATCTTCCTTATTTAAAAATACAACAATTATTTTGCTTCAGTTTAATGAATTACAGGTTTACCTTTTTCGTTAAATGAATCATTTTGTACAGATCTTTGCACACAGATTTATCTAACTGTGACGATTTGTAAATTATAAGATTGTTGTTACTTTTATGTCTTGTTTATCCTGCCATTTATATTTGAAGACCACAGTTTCTTCCCATTTATGAGAAGTTTGAGGAGAATCTGGTGCGGCTTTCCTCCCTCCGAATAGCTAAAACAACTATTGCATACAGGACAAACCTGAAGCATTACTTCAGGTCAGTTTGTTATTTGTTATTTGGTATCTAATTTGTTAGTATAATTTAAGTAGTTTAGTTATATATATATATAAAATTTAGATTCTTAGTTAGAATTATTATTTTAGTTTCTTAGCTTAGATAGTTTTTATTCAATTCCTTTCTTATAAAATTATAAAAATAAAAAAACAATAGTTTCGTTGTCTTAAGACAGTTTACAAATGATTTTTGCAGGCTTTCATTTAAATCTGTAATCTGTAAATATTGTATAATTGTAATTGGATCTAATTCTATTGATAATTGAGCATTTAATTTTATAGAATCATTGTTGTATAATTTAGATAATACACTGTATATATGTATTTTAGATTTATTATTTAGTTTTTTTTTATTGTTTTCATTTAGATTAGTTCCTTAGTGTAGTTTTCATTTGTTTTTCTAGGACTTAGATCGACCAACGAAGCCGCTAAACCCGTCAGGGTGGATCATCCCAAACGGCTTGGGTTATTTAGATAACCCCATACTGGATCCATTCTTCCAGTTGGAAATCGTTCATTTTCGCCCGTCAATAGGATTCTACTGTGTATAAAAGAAGTAACTCAAGCAAAATACTAGACAGGCAAGCAGACATCCCAGAAGCCAAGGACAAATTAAAAAAAGAAAACAAAGAGAAAGACTATGCCCAAAAATTCAACTCCAAAAAGGCTTCCTGTCATCCCTGATAATATCAACAGACACTATAGAGACGTAAGAAGGCTCAACAATATTTAAATCCTACCTAGCAGTCACTCAACCAAGAAAACATGCAAGGGGAAGTGGTATACATGACTATTCAGGTGAACAGAGTGTATATACGCTTCTTGCAATGAGACAACAAGAGTGTATACACGAATGTCAAGACACAAAGGGTTTATATGGATTTAAAACAAGGTCAGGAAAGGGTAAAAGGATGAAAAATCAGACTCAAAGTGAACAATATCTGTCAAGCAGTGATACGATAAGAAACACAAAGGAAAAAGAGAAATGTAAGAAGAAAAAATACTTCAACCCTTAGAAGGAAGATCTATCCCCAGTGGAGTCACCATTTCTGTTACAAGGTAAAAAATCTCTATGGCCAAGGGTAAACCACAACAGATAGGTATGACTATAGAAATCAACTCAATTCCAACATATGCTATATAGACTAATGTGCAACACAAGAAAGAGGCCTACCTCGATCCAACATTTGATGATGTTCCACCATTGAGCACTTTGACGCAAAGATTTATACCTGGAAGAAGTTCTCAACAAACAAGAAAAACAAGTATATAGTGATGATATAAAAGGGATTAGCACATCACATAGCATAATCTATTAATAAATATAACAAACATGCCCATGGATACTAATCATATATTTTCAAGATACCAATAGGATGTGAAAGGAGTATTTCTGTTAATAATTGATCAACAGAAGTGTCAACATTACAGACTTCTGTGTCAGCACGGTTCAAAACCAAGAAACCAAGTTCCTTCCAATTGGGTGTCCACCACTTCAATCCTCCACCAAAGACAAGCTCATGAGAAAGAGGTAAAGAGGTCCTCTCAACAATAAGGGAAGATCTTGGGGGTTGAACACTATGTTTATACTTGAGGGACAAAGGGATGTAGACTCAATATGAAGTAATTTCTCCAGAGTAACTTTGCTCTCAAAGTTGAATGCTTTCTCTCTCTTTTCCATAGTTCGAAATTGTGCTCTTATAGCCTCCAGAGTTCAACTAAAGGGATGATTCAGAACGTTTCCAATATATGGAAGGCCAAGGATCATAGATCTTCTGTCGTGACATGGAAACCCAACCACATTTTGTATTTTCTGGCACAAATCCTGATATACGTGAGATGTACTGGAGCATCAAGTGTATACACATCTTGTATAAATGATAGGGAGCGTATATGTGGGAAAATGTATGTTTAGCTATGGATTCATCAGAAAAGGGATGATAAGTCTGAATAGGGATGATAGGGATGATAGAAATGATGAGGAAAATCTTGCTATAACATTTCCTCGTAAGACCTCTTTATGGGAGAAATCCACTCCAACGCAAAAATTCTCCACAATGCCATGGGTTTTGGACATATCGATTGGAATAATTATAGCAATTCTTTCCATGTTACCCTCAGCATAAACTCTGTGCATAGCCAAAGGATTGATAGGACAAGGACTATCTCCATTCACAGTCAAAACGAATTCTCCTGTCTCTATTCTACTAAGATTGAGAAAGAAGTAAGATATATGATGTAGATCATCCCAAGGTATGTTGGGACCTTTCATTGCCTCAATAATTGCCTCGTCGGAGGGAAAGACCAAGTCTAAATCATACTGAGTGGAAAGAGAATCTTGAGCTCATATAGGTTTGAGAGATGGATCAAACTCCTGTGAGGGATCTGGATCGGGGTTGGACGAAGTTTGTTGGACAATGATGTACGCAACCTCAACCGCAGATAATGGGATGGCCATGCCACGATGCCCTATCCCTTTCATCGAAGTTTATGGGGAAGGTAAAGTCCATATATCATTAAAGTATCTCATCCAGAACAATGATACTTGCAAAATCATAGCCCTCGGTTGGTCGGGAACAATTGATAGAAGCCTTACATCACTAGAAGGTGGCGGGTAATCAAATGTAATGCCCATATAATTCTAAACATCATTAAGATTCATAAACATTTTATTTGGTAAACTAAAACAATAACTTCTTAGCATAATAGTGATTCTCATAACAACAACTTCAATAACTTAGATTTATCAATAAATATTGATTTCATGATAGAAGGAAATAAATACATAACGTAACAAAGTACCTGGTTCTGATGCTAATTACTGTTGCCACTATTTCTTGCTGCTGCCTTCCTGTTTCCTGCTACCCAGATCAATCCTGCCACAAACAGAAAATAATTGCCCAAAACTATTGTCCTTCCTGCCAACTAGGAAAACTACCTAGCTCCAGGATATCTACGGATATCCTGGCCGTCCATGCCCAAAACCTCCATCAACTCAGTGCCTCCCGGATAAAATCTCAACTAGGAACTCTACTCCTTGCTTACAGCAAGCCAATAGTCCAAAAAATACAATAGTCCACAGAAAATCGCTGCTCACAGCAAAACGCAACCGTCCAGAGGCTCTCTGCTCATGGCAGAACACAACCATCCAGAGGCTCTCTGCTCACGGAAAAACACAACCGTCCAGAGGCTCTTTTCTCATGACAAAACAAAATTGTCCAAAGGCTCTCTTCTCATGGCAAAACACAACCTTCCATAGCATCCATTCCGTCCCCCCCCGTCGAATGGTGCGCACATCCCCCTCTTCCCGTCCCTTATTCCTCCCTACCGACTCACGCATTTACTACACAACCACCCCCGTCCTCTGTCCTTCGTCCCTTCATTAATATTTTTATCATCTCGAGATTTCTGGGCTCCTCGCCCTGCATACGCCACCCTCTACTGCATACGCAATTCCTGTTATATCATTTCTTTTTTTTTCTCTTAAATTTATGTCACAGGTCATTAAATGTGATCTTCAGTTAGATTATTATTACTTAGTTAATCCTCAATTATTCCTTTAATTAAATCTTACTTAATAATMTTTTAAGCATGTATCCAATTAGGTTTGTTACATCAAAGGTTCCCATCAACTATGGAAACAAACCGACACCTAATTTGACAGTTCCAGGTTGCGGATTATCAATCATCGGGATTGTGGAAGCCCCTGATGAAGATTCAGGATGAGATAAGGACAACTGGTCGATGGTCACAATCCGTCCCTCGTGCAGAAAACAAAAGACCCAAAAAATTGTAGCAACCACCGCATGCATCGTATAAGTCCAACTTCTTCCTAACAATAGGTTTTAGTCGAGAGGTGCATCGACCACTTCAACTTTGACACACATAGTTTTACCTCCCAACTGCATGGGGAAGGAATGAATTATTATGTGTGTTCTAAATGACCGATCGCCAAACGTCATAAGCAATGTAGGTGACAAAGAAAACTCAGGTTGGCCAATGTCCTTCCAACATCCCAACGACATCACACAAGTTTAGGCACCCTCATCAACCACTATTTGGAAAATGTTCCACGTAAAATATTTCATGGTGTAATCCACTACTATCTAAAAGGCAACGTGGTGAGGAAGACAAGGTTTTAAATTGGTTGGATAAAAAATGATATCTCATGGGTTACAAGTATCTATCACTCTTGTTTTTCTAGAGTCTATACTTAAGGCTACGAAGTATAGAGTCTAGGCATCCAGAAGAGGGTAAAATATATGGAAAGGAGCAAACAACTGGAAGAGAAATTATGGCTGATTTCTAAGTTGTCTATGTCTAACTTCCACTTGTTATTGAATGGTTATATCCCTTTCAATGGCTACCCACGAACATTCAAGTTCGACCTGGGTGGTTGCAGTTCTTAGGATAGTATCAAAAAGGTTTAAGGCAATGATGGTTTGGTCTGAGAGAGGGGTTCTATGTCAGGTTGCCTTGCAACAGGGGCAGTCATTTAAGGGACAAAAATTTAAGAGGTTATTGCTTTTAAGTTTCTGATTCAATTTTAGATTATATGAGAAAAAATCGTATGAAGCCAATTTCAAAGGTTTAACAAAACCGAAGGTCGTTTTCCATAACTGAGTTAAAATTTAAAACCAAGTATGAAATGAAAGAAAATGTAGAGCTATCAGACAATGTGAGGCATCAATTCCAGAAGAATCTCACGCTGTAACAGAAGAATAAAAAGAAAATAACACTTTAATGGAGCATAAAATATAGAGATCTAAGTAATCCATAGGTCTTGTACCTGCTAATAACCGATACAGAGGAAAAGATGTAAATAATTAGATAACTAAATCTTGATCACCACAGTAGAAGTTGTACTAAATTGAAGTTAAATCATTCATAAAAAATATATATAGAAATGACATGAAGTATGAAATAACAGAGGAAAACACATAACTCAATCTTGACGGAATATGGAGTCTTCAATTCACATTGTATTAATGCTGGCAAAGGAAAATTTTCTCTATTACAATCTGCCAAAAGAAAAATCCATTCCTTACATAATCAAAGATGTATTTATACCAACATGTGGTGTTACAATTCAATTATTTCAAAGAATGGGAATTACGAGCTAAGCATGTGGAACGCTTTACTTGTTGTCCATATCTTTTTCTGCAGGACTTTCGCCTCTCCCTATTGCTTGGCATCCAAAACTTTGAAAATACGTGTAGTTACATTATTTACTTCCTGAACTTTCCCTTGCCTATGCTCGATACATTTAATACATCTCTCTACTAGCTGAGCGATAGACTTGGAGGGCTCGAATTGGTTTTTTGCCTCAAATAAGTAACGTTTATTTTCCAATTGCGGGATCCTCCCTCCCACCTATCGATCTTCTATCATGATGGATAGTAATAGTAAATTCATCTTAATTATCTATTTGTCAATCTGAGCAATGTCGACTTGAATTAATTGAGAGATCTCAGCTTGATCCCTTTCCATACTTTCTTTGATATCTACCAGATGCTTGGCTATGATGATTTTCCCTAACGTTCGAGGGCTAGCTTCTCTATCGAGCTCTAAAAAAAATTTGTTTATTGAACGAAATATTTCTTCATGAGAATCCCTCACCTCTTTGGCCCTTTTCCCATTTTCGGATATATCATGTTCCCATGTTGTCAACAGGATATTCCCCTTGGTCTATTCTTTAATGGACAATCTGGAAGCGATGGCTATATCTTCCTTTTCCGTGGATGCGACAGCTTCTTGGAATGTACTTCAGGCTACCCAAGCTTCCCTTTCTCTTAAAGTGACTTGGTCCAGGGCTTGGTCTACTAGTTGAGCATGATCCTGGATGATTTCTATTTTGGAAAGAAAACTCTGCTGAGCCGTTTCTAATCTCTTTCAGATCTCCGTGGCCTGGGTTTGGAATATCGTCATGTCTATGACCTGGATTTTGGAGAGATCCAACTTAGTCTGTAGTTGGTTTATCAATCCCTCCTGTCACTCAACCTACGTTTGGCTCTCTTCGACTGTATGCTTCATTTGCTCAAGATTAGTATTGATTTGCTCGATTTCCTGTCAGTCGACCTCTCTAGCTTTCTCAAGCTCTTTATATGCCTCATTTTAGGAATTTGTCTCTGATTCTGATAGACAACCCTGCAACTCATTGATCAACTGATCCTTTTGTTTCAATCGACTCCTTAGGGTCCCAACTGAGTATTGTTTTATGGTGGCATAGGCCCCCAATGTTCTTGCTATCTCACCAGTGAACTCTTTTTCTTCTAAACCTTTTTCGTATGTCAATATTTTGAATTTTTTGTCCACTACGCCTACCTAGTGATGCATTTACCATTTCATTATGGCCCTCATTTTCTTGCTGAAGAAAAAATCGCTAGGGGGAAACTCCTCGATGGTGATAAGAATCAAGTCTTCTATAGATATCGCTCCAGAATTAGGGTCCTCTCTGGAAAACTATAAGGGTGTGACATATGGGATGGGACTGCCAATTTTTGAGGGTATATTCCTCACACCAACATCGGTATCCGATTTATTCGGTGTGAGCAACAGTGGGTATTCTACCTTCTTTGCGTGCATCTCGACTCTAACTTCGGTCTGTCTGTCTGGATTATATGCCCCTGGGGATCTTTCTTCATGGCTTGGGCCTTCGGATTCTTTTTTGAGGATATTAGTTTTCTCTGTGTTCCCTTGAGCTGCATGTTCATCCGGGCCTATGCCTGTTGGGCCCTCGGCCTCTGCTTGTTGAGATGCCAGGGGTTTTGAGACTGTACCTTGCAAAAATTTGGGGAGCCTGCTCCTCCGGTGCTCCTGGAACTTATAAAAATAGAACATGTCTCCGAGATGGAGGGCTTGAACTTGGTTTAGAACTTCTAAGTAAGTTTTTACCCCTCAGAAAACTTTGTCATGGGGGGAGATTTCGTTCTTGTATCTTTTCAGGGTGCAACTTTCTAGGTGGTTTCCCACAATATTATGCAGGTCATGCTTCTTAAACTGGATTCCTACTAGTCTCATATCGCTCAGGGTTGCGGCCTCTACTTTAGAATGGCCAAAATCTAATAAATAATAGGTGCCAATGTGTATGGGAAAAGGTGGCCATACCTTCTTCTGAACTCCCTTGAGTTCCTTTCTTATCCCATCGAGCACCATTTGCCTAGAAATCTCATGGCACACCAGATTATATGGTAAAAATAGAGGTAGGACATATGGTGGAACAGAGCAACCAAAAACCCTAATATATGGAAATTCCCTTTCAATATACCAGTCTACTACGCGACTTAAATCTTCCGCGGCTTTATACAAAATCTGGGGGGTGGTTGGCCAAAGATAGAAATATGCATGGGCACTACTACCCAATTGAAAATATTGTATACGGAATCCTTGGCTTTATCCTCCTAGAGCTTCGAATGCTATTCATGAATAGGCTGTTCATTGGTTGGAGTCCAACTCCAACTCATTAATGGGAAAGGCGTCAAGAAGCATACAACATCCATTATGTAAACTGACATAAAAAATGAGGACGTTCTCCCACTTTCCTTTTTCTCTTGGTATTCTATGATTTGGCTGGCCAGACTATCATACAAAATCTTGGCCCAATCGAACGTGAAACCCTCATCCATTGTGTGAATTAGCGGCACCCATGGGAGGAAGAAATGAGAGATATACTCCTTCCCATACAGCCTACAGACCATCATTACTACATACATGAATTGCGGCTCCAACGCTGAGATTGAATAGATTCCATTGGATTCAGCCCTGAATTTCACTGGGTTCAAATACCAATATTTAATAAGGTTAGATAGGCCTTTCCCATACTACTCACATTATTTATTTTTAAAGACTTCTAAGAATTCAACGTTGTGTGTGAATCTCGGTGTGGGAGACAATTTGTACACTTCCTGTATATATTCTAGCCTGAAAGTCCCAACCACCACCTTTTGCTCATTGAAAATTTCTCTGGTTGGGATGTCTACATGGTCCAACACCCATTTTATCATATCACAATACAAGAGGAGACGTGGCCTTGTTGCAATCTTGTGTATCTCATACTGATTGACAACTTTATATTTTATGGATATGTCCTCTTTTTCATTACCGCTGGAATCATCTGAACAATTGATCATCTTGCGTTGCAAGATGTCAGAGACTTGTGTCCATGTTTTGATAGTACTGATGCTCTTGGGTGAAGTATCAAAGATAATATCTGAACCTTGACCCAAACTCTCACCAGTAGTCTTGGGATTTTTCCTTGCAGCCATAATATAGAACTCTGTAATTCGACCCCCTGTCACAAAGAGAGAAAATACAAACAGGGGTTACTTTGGAAAAATGGCTCTTTGGAAAACTAGAAATAATTTCAAACGAATGACGATAATCCTTTCGTTTTGAGAACTTAAATTCTATACGAGTTCTCGCTGACAAGATGTTCAAATCATTAAAGGAAAGATTTTAGAGATAAAATCATATCTTAGTATCAATCACTTCACAGGACCTTCTTATAAATGTCATAAATATTTTGATGGCGTGACTTGGGAAGGACACGGAGACGTTTAAATCTTTGTCTGTAGACTGTACCTATGTAAAAGTTGATTAAGGCGTTAGTCAATCTGGCTTAGTCCATTTATTAAGTGCTTTTAGTTCTTAATTTATTTTTTCGATGTTCGCAACTTTGGAATATTTATACCCTTAGTTTTGGACCATGAACCCCAAAGATCGCGAAATTGTGATTTGGCGGATTAACACTAATTACCTTTGGTTTTTAATTTATCAAGATTAAAACAGGGATCTTGTGACCTCTTGTATCGGGGTTACAAGTATCATATCACCGGAAGTCATGGCATAAGTAAAGTCTGAATCGCGAACTCGCAACATGATTAGATTAAGTGATAATCCTATGTTTAAAACTTTTAATTAATCGTGATTTGGGAAAAAAATTCTAAACTTCGCGAATTCGAGAGTTGGGATTACAAGGGGCAAGAATTCGATAACACTTTGTCGCAGGGAAACCCGAATCGTGAAATTTTGATGGGCCTTATTAAAATTTAAACACTTTTAGCTTGCACTTAAGAATGTTTAAAATGGGTTCTCGGGTTTTATAACTCGGGCCTTTAACTAGGCTGGGAAAATAGCTCTTTATACATCGTGAAATGTCGATTTCTGAGAAACCAAAACAATTCTCTTAAATAAAGATCATTGTTAAGGGGCGGATCCATAGCTAATCTTTAGTCTTGAAAATTTTAGAAAAAGGGGGTTGTTCCAACATAGGCTCCATCTAGGGATCTCATCTCCCTACAGGATGAGAAGAATAGTATACCACATGCCTTTATTGGGTGAATGGAGTCATTATTTTTCTTCTGTGACCCTTGTTTAGAAAGAGGATATAGAAGAAAAAGGAGGGTTTCATCCTTAAATCTGAAAGCCTTCGGGACTTCATCCCTTCCCTATCTCAAAGTCGGTCCACCTGGTAGCTTCCCCTTCCCTAACACTGAACTTGTGATTGCTTAGGATGACCAAAGAATTTTAAGGATTTAAACATGTTTTGTTGATTTTGCTTGCATCAGTGTGAAGTAGTTTTGACGTTTTTAAACAAGGATTCTTGTACAGACATGGGATGTAGATTTGGCTTCAAGTGAAAATTGGTCACAAATAACAATATGGTTCATGTATAATAGCCTTATGGATATATTGGAAATTTCTTCACTGTCAGCGAGCCTATTCAGTACCTCGGTGAAGTTATCTAGTTCCCTTTTATTGAATTTCCTTTCACCACTTCAAGCTATAACTTTGCATTTAAATGTTGAAATGAGGGCAATCATTTCATGAATTTCCTTTCATCATCTCGTTGGGACTGGATGGGGGCAATCGAATTTTTTGAATTTTCTTTCACCATCTTTATATACTTTTATTTTGACATGAAGTGGGGGCAATCAATTAGTATCAAGTATACGAAGGGTGATATCTGTGTATAATTTGCTATAAAGTTATGTTAACTCATTTTGATTAATCTGGACCAGTTTCCACTTTGACCTTCAAAACATCTTAGTCCGCTGGTAACTTATGGGGAACTTTATTTCTGGGGTCCTTCTTTTGATGAAAAACTGATCATTAAAACTTGTTGAAATAACTAAGAGAATTAGGATCAGCCCACACATATCTTAGTTCAGTAGGAGCCGAAGAGCTATCTGGGCAGCCTTCAAAACAATATTTTTCTAGCTTCGAGTGGTAAGGTGTAACTCCTTCTTCTTATGTGGATTCTATAGGGAAACATCTGGTCCCAGGAGAGAAAGAAACATATAAAGGGGGGAAAAGTGACGAGGAAAGCTCAGATTTTATAAGCACAAGCATTATACTTAGTTTAGACCTTGGGAACTTTTTCTTTGAGGCTACTTTACTTTTGTAGTTTGTTTCAAATTTATTCATCTTATTTGGGAGTAAATCCTTGGAAACCATAGTGACAAAGTTCTTTGGTGGGCATACCCGGAAAAAAACCACATTCGATGAAATGTTGTTGCACCTAGGTGATAATCATTCAAAAAATCTAGACAGTTCAGACGATCATACCTTTGCCTTACCATTTTGATTTTTTCTTAATAAACTTTATTTTATCACCTGCTTCAGGTAGATTGATTTCCCGATGCATGCCCATTCATTTTCTTCTTTTTTCTATTGGGGTTGTAGCCATAATCCTGAAAGAAAAAGACAGTGGGAGTATCAGGGTTTTAAGGTTTATAGATTTCGAGGCGTTGATTATTGTATATCCTTATTCCTAAGAGATCCCTGACCTATTTTATTTACGATGAAGGTAAACTCAACCAAAGATGTAAAAGAAAATGAAAACACAAACCAGTATATACAATGGAAACTAGGGAATCATTTATTTCATATAATGCTTCAGATAACGCTCGTTAATAGGTGCATTGAATATTTTACCATCCAAATTTTCCAGTAGAAACGAATTCTTCCCTTCAGACGCTGAGACTTTGAATGGTCCATACTAGATATGGTCAAATTTACCATGTTTTGCAGATTCTTCTCTCCTAGCATCCCATTTCAAAACCAAATCGCCATGGAGGAATTCCTTGTCTTTGGCCTTATGATTGAATAGTGCTTTCATGTTGTCCTGGTATTTCTACATCCTTTCGTCCATCTCAGTCCTGTGTTGTTGGACCTCAATCAGCTGATTTATTATCCTTGTGACATGGTTTGGTTCTTATTTCTCATCTTGCCAGAGCTTCATCACAAGGAGCGCTAGATTTATAGGTAATACCACATCAGTCTGGTATACCATTTGGAAAGGAGAAGTACCAATGGATTTATTCATACCTATTTGATTTTCCCACAAAGCATACTTCAAATGCACATGCCAATATTTTTTGGTTTTGCTCAGCACCTTCTTAATTATGGTAATTAATCATTTATTTGATGATTTGGCTAACCCATTTCCTTGAGGGTAATATGTTGTGGAGTGGCCCAATATGATGTTATATTTTTGGCAAAAGTTGACCATTTCCATAGACTTGATTTCTTGGGCATTATCTGTGACTATCTTTTGGGGATAGTTGAATCTGGATAGTATGTTCTCTTCCAGGAAATCTATTACCACTGAATCGTTCACCTTTCTAGTCAGAATAGCCTCCACCCATTTGGTGAATTAATCTATAGAAGTGATGATCCATTTATGTTGACTGCTGGAATGTGAGTTGATTTCTCCTATAAAATCTAACCCCCATTGTTGAAAAGGGGCTTCAATTTTGACAGGAACTAGAGGTAGTGTTGGGAGCTTATGTTTACCTGTGAACGGCTGGAAAGGGTTATAGGTTCTGACTTTGGCATTGAAATCTGAGAATAGTTTAGGCCAATAATATCCTTCCCTCAGGATTTTATAAGTTGTTTCACTCCAGGCGTGATGCCCTCCACACACTCCTTCATGAAATTTGTTTATGACCCCCTCTGTTTCTGATTCTACTAAACAAACCAGTAGCAAGCCTAATGGATCCTTCCAGTACAATTGGGTTTTGAATAAATAGTACTTCACCGCATGCATATTTAGTGTCCTGGCTTTAGCTAGAGACAGATCACTAGGGCATTTCAGGGTGAGTAGGTAGGATACTATGTCTTTATACCAATTCGATAAGGAAAACTTCTCTTCGATTCTAGTTATAGCTATTTGGTCATCGAGCTCGTTTACGTACCCACATCCTTCATATCCCTTCAGGTTATTCATTTCGAGTGCTCTGAAATTTGATTCAGCTAAGAGCTTAGCCAAACCCTGTCCTTTTACTAGTTTTATCTGTTTCACCTCTAGATCGAATTCTTGAATTTTAGCAAGCCACCGACCCCTCTTCCCATCGTTGTCGAGCTGAACCAATATATATTTTATAGAACTGGTGGGCACGTATACAATTACCTTGGAGTGTAGTACATAGTTTCTAAAAGCCTCCAGCACCTTCACCATAGAATACACTTGCTTTTCCATTATATCATATCTCAATTCAGCATCTCTAAGACTTTTACTGAAAAAAGATATTGGTTGCTCGAAACCTTCTTCATTCTTCAAGAGGAGTACTGTCTCCACTGTGTGTTCGGAGGCGAACGAGAAAACCAGGAAATCTTTTATATAATCAGGGCTTGCCAGTACGGGCGCTTCGCTGATAACTTTCTTGATGTGTGCAAATGATGCTTTAGCTTCTACCGTCCATTTCACTTTGTTGTTCGTTTTTAGCATATCTGTGATCAATTTCATGATTTCAACAAAGTTTGGGATAAATATTCTCAAAAAAATTATTTTTCCTAAAAATGACTGAATTTCTTTTACATTTCTAGGAATATTTATGGTGTCTATAGGTTCTACCCTTTTACGATTGATTTTATTTTCGTCTCGAGACACAATGTCGCCCAAGAGTTTACCTTCTTGCATCACAAAGTGAGACTTCATGGGGTTTAAGGACAAACTAAATTTTTGGCATTTTTTGAACGTTTGCTTCAGATGTATCAGATGGTCTTTATCGGATTTAGAAAAAATAGTTAGATTGCCAAGGTAGATAACCACGAATTTATCTCTCTCACCGACGAAAGCGATATCCATAGCGCGCTGGAAGGTAGCACCTACATTCATCAGAACAAAAGGCATGTTGTCATACATAAATGTTCCCCAAGGGGTGGTGAAAGTTGTTGAAAGCAATTTGATTGTAACTAGAAAACCCATTGATCATTGACATCCTATTTTCCCCAACTACTTTTTCCAAAACATGATCCATTTTGGGTAGAGGATAATTGTCTTTAAGAGAGGACTTATTTAGATTTTCTAAAGTCTACACACAGTCTGATCTCCACACTCTTCTTCCTAATGAGGACTATTTTCACCACCCAGTTAGAGTACCTGAGAGGTACAATTATTTTTTCATCTAAAATCTTTTTCACCTCTTTTTCGACCATAGGAAATAAAATGGGGTTGATTGCTCTGAGCTTCTGTCTAAAGGGTTTCACACCAGGTTTTAAAGGTATCTTGTGCTCGATCACAGAGGTCTCATAGGTTCTGATCTCATCATAAGACCATGCAAAAACATCCTTATACCATCCGAGTAAGTCTGTATACTTGCTTTTCATCTCAGGAGGAAGGTACTTCGATAGTTTCACTATCCTAGGTTCTTTAGCGGTGCCCACGTCACAGTCTTTGACCTCCTCTGGTTGGGGCTGCAAGGTAGACCTCAGAGGCATGTCATTTTGATCAAACAACCTTTCCAGAGGTATCAGGCCCTTAGGGATCTGATTACTTTTTAACACTAGCATGCGATGATTTGCGATTTTTTCTTGGAACTCCTGAGGCTCCTCCCCTTCCTGCATAATCCAGGTATGGTCATTTTGGTTTTCCTGGTCAATGCGAGTTTCAGTGAAACCATTCATCATTTCTAGGAAATTTTTGATATGTTCATCATCTTCGAATACCTATCAGTGTTGTATATTGTTTGGTATGGATGGTTTGTGCCTCACCTCGATGTGGTATTTTAATTTGAAAGCGGTAGGGGGTGAGAAGGTTGAAGCTTCTTTGGCCAATGAATTGGCTTGCTGGTTTTTCACACATGGGATGAAATGAACCTTTACTGATGAAAATAAATTTTCCATTAGATCCCAGGCAAAATTTCTGTAGGACCTTAGTCTCGGGTTCTTGGCTTGGTACTGTTGATTTACTCGTTTCACAATTAGTTATGAATCTCCATAGTCTTCTATGTTCTTTATGTTTAGCTTCTTGGCAGCTTCTAGTCCCAAGACTAGAGCTTCATATTCACATATGTTGTTTGTATGGTCTATTTCCCACTATAGCATGTAAGAGAAGGGGACAACAAATTCATTTTTAGGTGCTATGAAAAGCACTCCTGCACCTGCTCCTCCACACGATGAAGCGCAATAAAAAACATTTTCCAAATTCCAGTGTTATACACATTTTATCTGTCTTTTCAGTTTTGATTTCATCTATATAACTTTCTTTTGTCCAATTATTTTCACTATAATCAAAATAAAAAACACAATTTATCAGGTCTTGATCGGTGACATAAACAGGGTAATTGTTAGGATTCTGAGGATCACTTACTGTATATGCAAACTATGGTTCCTTGTATAATCGAGTGAACTTCCCAGCAAAAAAAGGGATCATGGCATAGGTCATATATAGCTGAAGGGATCTCCCGAGCTTGGCTCCCCAATATCTAGATAATAGCAAACCATACTTTGGGGGTATATCAGCGATAAAAACTACATCCATTAGGACATTTTTCATTGGAATATGGGCGAGAGTGACTACTAAATCTTTGATCATGCCCATGCACTTAACTCTCCTTGAATTGAACGAGTAAAGATATCCATAGGGTCTGGTGATTACGAGGCCTAGTCTATCCATAATAGATTTGGGCATTACGTTATGAGAGGCTCCAGAGTCCAGCATGCAATTATGCAACAGCTGATCGTGCATGTTCAGGGTAATATAGAAGGGGGCGATGGTATCTCTGGAACCTTCAAAATGTGGACCAAAGGTGATATTAGGCTTATCATGTTCCATATTAATCACGTCAGACTGACTCTCTAAATCTGAAAAATTTATTATTTTCGTTATTTTCCTTTGGTACACAGGATTCTTTGCCAACTCGACCAAAGGTATTGGTATCTTGATCTTATTTATCTCATTTTCTAAGCAGAAACTTTCCGCTACTCTATCTGTTTCCTTGGTTTAAACTTCAGACTCTTTCTTTTCCAATTTATTTGCTTGCACTGTTTTATTTTCGGTGATTCTATTTTTCGGTGTCTACGTTTCAACTATATTAGTTCTTCTCAATTGGGTTTCTTCCTCCTTTACGTTGGTATTCTGTGAGTCTACCCCTTTGTTATTTTGCATCTTGGTCTCTTTCTGGGCGGGCTCATATGTTTCGCCTCTAAGAAAAATTTTCTTGGGTTGAGTAGTCGTCACAAGTTTATTTTTAGGCTTCAGATTGTACTTATGTTGGATCTAGGCCATTATAGTATCGTCCATCCCTTGATAAGTAGAATCACTAACGTTGTTTATGTTATCATATTCATTCAATGACCATTCTGTGTTTAGAGACTTCTCATAATATTCCTTAGTTAAATGAGGTTTCATATAATCATCACCCAAATTGTTTACATCTTCTTCTAAATCCTCAAACTCTTCCATATCATTTCCTCCAATAAAACTTTCATTTTTTAGAGAGGTTTGAATTTTTTGATCTTCATTTTTAATTAGTCTTTGTTGAATTTGAGGATTGGAGTTTCTCCTGAATTCTCTCTTAACGAATTGATCAGCTTTGGATTGGTCTAGCTCCATTCTTGAGATTTTGTTTGATAGCTCTTTTATTATCCTAGACATATCATCCATTTTTTCATCTGAGGACCTTCTAGATCCAGAGGGACAAGCTTGTTCTCTAAAATGTTTGGTCTCCTTGTTTCCCATTTCGATTTTCATTTTTAATTTACCCAGAGCCATCATGTTTGACTCAATTTCCATAGTGTCATATTGCATTCAGGTTAAGTCATCCCCTCTCCTTTCTCTTAACAGTAGAGAGAAATTGGGTTCGAAGGCTCCTGCGAAAGTTACTTTGGTTGTGGGTTGGGACGGTTTAACTTCAACCAGGATCTTATTGTACAACTTGTTAAATCTCTGGATAAATTCCATAACTGTTTCTGCTCCTTTTTTCTTTAAAGACCCGAACTCGGTCAAATAGTATAAATGATCCTTTCTTTCGCCCCATTGTCTGATAAATAGGTCTTCTAGTGCATCGTAGGATAATGTTGAACCTGGGGGAAAGCTCCAAAACCAAGTTCTTACTTTTCCTTCGAAGGCTTGGACAAACAACTGGGAATACATGTCCTCATGTTCGAGACCTAGAATATCAAAAAATTGATCGAAAAAGTTGATATGCTCAGCTGTGGTTAGATCTCCTTCTCCCATGAACCTAGGCAAGTTTTTCATATAGTTTTCTAGTAAATCATGGAGGGGTACTGGAAGGACCAAGGGGGTGTATCTAGCAACTACCTTGGAGAAAATTTTGGGGAGTGGTTGTTGACCTTGACCTCCTACTCCCCTTGCTCCTCCTCTGGTGGAGGTTGTTGTTCCTGAGTCTATACTAAGGCTTAAAGTACAGTGTCAAGGCATCCGAAAGTATAATAAAGGTTGATAAAGGATTTCACTAACCTTCGGTATAAGAAACTAATGGGTATTTCTACTTTCTCGTTGTCTAGCTTCCAAATGTTCCTGTGTAATGATATCTTGTTCAATGGCTGCCCATGAATGTTCCAATTCTTCCCGGGTGTTCGCAATTTTAAGGATTGTATCGAAAAGATTTAAAGCGATATGTATTTGATTAGATAATCTGGGTTGAATATTAGGTTGAGTCTCTATAGGTATATTCATTGCGGAACAATATTAGCATGGAAAAGATTTAACAAGAGATTTGAACGCTGTTTTCAATTCAGTTGAAATAAGAGAAATTTTCGCATAAAGAAGAGAATAAGAGTGCAAACTAAAGGCCCTTTCCTGTAACTGTATTATATTTAGTAAAAGATGTAGAATGAGAGAAAAACATTTATCCGTGAATAATGTAAAGTTTTTGTTAGTAGAAAACTCAAGTAAACACAGAAGAAGAAATTGACATAGAAATAATTGACAAAGTGTAATAGACATGAAATTCTGTAAATTGCAAATTGGTCTTACATCCGCTGATAGTTGGTGCAGAGGAAAGACAAGAAGCAATTACAGAAAGATAAAATTCCTTCACTACAGTAGTGGTCATAATACGTTATAGTGATACACATCAATTATGTAGAGAAAAATGAAAAGAAACAAAGAACATAATGAAACAAACTTGTAACACAGTCGGGACGGAATTGGGAATATTCAAATTGCTTGTATTAACTTCTTTGATGCAAAATTTCTATTACATTCCTTACCAAAAAGTCCAGCCTTTATCTTTTCTTTTTGTGATGTATTTATACAAAATTTTGCCTCTCGGTTCAGAAGAGCCAAATTACTCCATCTGTCCGAATCCGTTTTCAAAAAAGTGCCAGGTGCTTGTTTTTGCTTAGATTTAATACATATGATACATTTGTCCAGATAAAGAAATACAATGTGTGAAGGTTTTTCATTGACAGCTGGGGGAAGAGAAATAACTCCATTTCACCTATTCCATCTTTAAGAAGTGCTAGGTGCTTGTCCTCGCATGGATTCAGTGTACTTGATACACTTGTCTACAAACTGGGTCACAAGCTATGAAGGATCGGCTCGACAACTGGCTTCGGAAAAATAGCCCTCTCGGGCCAATTGTGGAAGTTTATCATCTATTTGTATATTGACGAGTTCAAGGACGCTGAGTTGTGCACTAGGCTAAATCAAATGTTTGTCGATTTGAGCCGAGTCTACCCTGTCCGTCCTAGAGATTTCTATTAAATTCCTCTCATTCTTCTCCTTCATGTCGAGAGAAATCTGATCTATATTCATCTGTCTCAGTGCCTCTATGTCGCCTCCAATCTCCATCCCTAACAGCCCACCATTTATGGCTTTGCAGGCTTCTGCTAACGAATTTGTCACTTTTTGAGCCCGCTCTTTGCTTAAAGTAATATCATGTTCCCAATTATTTAACAAGATATTACCCCTGGTTTGTTCGACAATGGTGAGCCCAAGAGGCCCTGAAAACTTGTTGTTGGTCGCTATCACCGCCTCTTGGAAAGCGACCCAAGCAACCTCTGCATTTTTTTCTTTGTCAGTCAGATTATCGGAGATCTGATGTATTAACAAACAGTCTTCTCGAATCTCTCCTACTTTGTTTAGCAAACTGTGTTGAGCGGAGGAGATCTTGCTCCGGATATCGATTGCTCGGGATTTTACAATCTCAATGTCGATTACCTTGCTTTCTGCGACCTCCAACTGAGCTTGTAGCTGTGTGATCCTATCCCTCTGCTCGCCCGATTGTACCCAACCATCTCGGATTCTAGAAATTTCTTGTTCCATCTTGGTCTTGAGGACTTCAATTTCTTTCTTGTCAGTTAATTGAGCCAACTCGATTTCTCCGCTTGCTTGACTCTTAGTGCTTTCTGCTACCGAAGCCACTCTAGCCTCAAGAGTCTTGATCAGGTGGTTCTTTTCTTTGAGATGCTTCTTTAACATTTCGATCGAAAATTGATTTGTCGTCGCATACGCTCCTAGTGTTCCTGTGATTTCTGTGGAAAAATCATCTTTCCTTTTATTCATCCCATCGGTCATCATTTTGAATTTTTTAATAGTGGATTCTCCCTCCTGATAAAACTCTCACTTCACTACAGCTTTTCTTTTTTTGTCAAAAAAGAATTCATTAGGAGGGAGTTCCTCTGCCCTTATAGGTCTCAGTTCTTCACCAAAAATCCATCCTTCCTGTATGTTTCCTTGCACCGACTACAAAGGTGTGATAGAGGTGATGGGCTGCCCGATCTGCTTCGCACCCTTCCCTGGTGTGCTGAGTGGATCTCACTCTTTCGGGGGGTCAGAGGTCTTCATCCCTGCCTCCAGCTTCTAAGTTTCTGGTGGCTCTATGTCTTTTATTTCCATCTCTGGACTATGCTCCTTGGAAGGATCAATGGTCTCTTTTTCTGTTTTAGGATTCTCCTCCCGCTCAAGACTCTTCTCCTTTTCGGGACTTTTCCCCCGCTCGGGACTCTCGTCCTGTTCAGGGTTCTTCTCCTGCTCCCCTTCCTGACGTTTCTCGGGGTTAGAAGTTTTCCCCACAGAACTTTCAGCCTCCTTTTCTTTGTCTTTAGAAAGTCCCAAACCTCCCAGCACCATGGGGAGACATCTTCTCCTATGTTCCTGAAATTTTAAAACAGAGGCCCTATCTTCGGGTACTAGGGATCCGATTCGAAATTGCACTTCCGAATAGGACCTTGCCCCTCGAAAAACATCATCCGAGGGTGAACACTCGTGTTCAAACCTTTTTAATCCACAATTCCACAAATGGGTGCTTACAATTCTCTGCGGATCATGCTTTTTGTACTCAATGGAGACTAGGCTCAAGTCTTCTAAGGCCGCAGCCTCAGCCTTAGCATGTCTGAAATATAATAAGGAATAGGAATTTATATAGATAGGGAAAGATGGCCATACCTTTTTTGATGACGCTTTGAGCTCTTTTCTCACTCCGCCGATCACCATTTGTCGCGCAATCTCACAACAGGCCAACTTGTCAGGAATGAAAAGCGGTAGTGCCAAAGGAGGGACAGTTGCTCCGAAAACTCTCAAATAGGATAATTCTTCTTCCACGTACCATTATGCGATATGGATCAGATTCCCATGAATGCTATCTGAGATGTGGGGTAGAAAAAGAACAAAAAGGACGACGTGCAGGGGCACCACCACCCAGTTAAAAATCTCATAAATGAACTTGTTCGCGTTATTTTCCCACAGCTTATCGTGGTACTCGTGAACAGTTTTCTCTTGGGTTGGACTCCAAGCCCAATTCATTAAAGGAAAAGGAGTCATGGAGCATATCGCATCCATGATATACACGGACATGTAGAATCTGGATGGCTTCCCGGCTGCCTTCTGCTCCTGGTACTCGGTGACCCTGTTGAACAAACTATCGGAGAGCATTTTTGCCCAATTGAATGAGGAACCTTCTGCTACTCGAAATATGAGAGGTACCCACTGGACGTAAAAATGCGCGGTATCCTCCCATCCGAAAAGCTGACAAGTCATCATCACCACATACATATAGTTGGGCTCCAATGAAGAAATCGAATACACACCCTTGTCGTTCACTCTGAATGTCGTGGAACGCAACACCCAATATTTTATCAAACCTGGCATGGTTTTGTCAAATTCTTCGCACTCCTTCTTTTTGAAGTCCGCCAGGAATTCTTTGCCATATGTGTATTTTGAGGTTGTTGGGAGCTTATACATAGACTGGATATGCTCGGGCCTAAAAGTACCAATCATGACCTATCATTCATTTACGATAGTTCTGGAAGGCAAGTCGATGTGATCCAATGCCCATCGGATCATGTCGTAATATGGGAGCAACTGAGGTCTGGTTGCAACCAGGTGCATTCCTGACTGAACAATTGTCTTGTACTTAGTGTTCAGGTCGTCCTTCACAATATCATAGTTATAGTCATCAGAGTCTAAATAGTTTACCAACTCGGATTGCAGGATATTTGAAATAGATGACCAGGTGGATACTGAGCCGCTCGTCCAAGGTGAAGTATCTGAGACGTTGTCTGGACCCTGTGCTGCAACCTCGACATTTGCTCTCACTGCTCTCCTTGGCGCCATAGCTGAAGCTTTCTTTTTTTCCCTTCTGTAGTAGACCTATGTATACATGCGGAAATGAGTTTCCTCAGAGAAAAGTGAATTCTATGCGCTTAAGAAAAATGTTTTAGAACAGAACGAAAATTTCGTATATATTTGAAAATCCTGTACTCTACGGAACAAGTCAGTCAAATCGCAAATTAAAACCAAATTAAATGTATAAATACGATCCTATTTGTTCGTGGATTTACCCTAAATCCTCATTAATGCCATCAATGTTCGGCGGCTTTGACAGGCAATCGGGTCATGGAGAGCAAGTAAATCCCTCGTGAAGTGTGCCAACCTCGATACGTGGGACGTACCCCGCTTAATTTCATTTTTCTAAAATTTCAAATCTCAACAATTTAAAGATTTCCTCGCTTTTCGCCATCTCGTGAATTTCCCTTCAACGTTTTGACTTTATAACTCGTGAGACTACGAGTTCTGATTTTAGCATTAATTAACAATAATCGTGATGTGGCGGATCTTTAATGATCTGATTAACTTAATCGCTATATCATGACTTGGGAATTCGAAGACAAACTTTTAGGAGAATGAGATGCCGAGTCGCGATATCGCGATGCGGCGATAATTAAAGCTCGAAAATAAGAGAAGGAAATCTTAGATTAGGTGATTAATTAATCTCGATATAATTATGTCACAACTTCGCGAATCAGAGTTTCAGACACCTTAACTTTATGAAAGAAAATGCCAAGCGGGGACTTGTCGAGAACCAATTTTTAACCGTGGTTGGTTTTTTACCCTTGGTTCTTGAATAAGGTTATCAAAAATTCATCACACTCTCGGCTCTCAAGGTTGTAAAAACAAAAATTTAGGGTTGACGAATGCCGAGGTGCGAAACCCCGACGATGTCTAATCAAGGGTTAAAGGTTTTATCCTATTCTTGCTTTGGACGAAAATTAGAACCGAGTTCGTATTCTCGTGACTCGGGACTTGTGAATTCAAGAAAATAAGGTGTCTGACTTGTGAGACTCCGAAACTAAAACCCTAGAAACAAACCTACTTGCGAAAAATGGACCTTTTTCAAAAGTGACAAAGCATTGCTATTTATGGGACAAGATTTCAGAGCTTTATGATTTCAGAAGGAGAAGAAGAGCTATTTTAGATCTCAAGTATCAAAAGTTGAAAATTTGAGCGAGGTGAAAAACAAGGGCGGCTCCAACATAGGCTCCAACTAGGGATCCCGCTTCCCTGTGAGGCAGGAAGAACAGTAGACCAGGTGCCAAAATTGGGTAAATGGATTCATAGGCTAAAATCAACAGAAAAATCAAAAGGATAAAAGGGGAGAGAAATTTCCCTTGGAAACCCAAAAATTTTCTCGAAATCAGATACTCTTTCTAAACACTGCTGAAATCACTTTCGCAATTTTCCCTTTCTCGCTACTAAGTTTGGGGAACGCTTTAAGATAATCGTAACACTCTTAGGATATTCAACAGGTCTTGTGATTCTTTGCTTGCATCAGAAGAATGATATTATATAATCTAAAATAAGGTAGTCCCATCGGAATTTGGGGAAATGATCAGGTTTTCAGAAAGTATTGATTACCAGAGTAGATTTGAGGTTTAT
>JZKD02S1123489.1:798506-820061 GCA_000966675.3 Picea glauca | reverse complement strand
AGAGCTTTATGATTTTGGAAGGAGAAGAAGAGATATTTTAGATCTCAAGTATCAAAAGTTGAAAATTTGAGCGAGGTGAAAAACAAGGGCGGCTCCAACAGAGGCCATGGATAATATAAGAGAGGAAATTGGTGCATTATAAAGAGGGTTGGCGAAGATGTATAGTGACTCTCTAGCTTCCCTGGGGTGGAGGGGGGAAAAATTTAGGGAACTTTTTATCAGAGGAGGTGAAAATCGAGAAAGGGAGAAAGGGTATACGGGAATTTGGTTCCTCTGATTTGTAGGATACGTAAATGGGATAACCCACCGGTGTTGAATCCGAGTGTGTGGTACCTTCTTCAAGGCATTAAGTGACAAATAATTGTATATCAATAGTTGATGGAATATTAATAGGGATGAGCTTTATGACATACGTCTTACTCCTACTAACGTAAGAGGTAGTCATAGAGGTTTCGATCTTAATCTCGGGTAGGATTAACTCAGGGTTTAGGGTCTCAGCTTCGACATTCCCATCTGATGTTTTTCCGAGAGAAATTTCTTGCAAGGATGAAGGTTCAAGAGGGATATTATCTTTGGACTAAGTAAACTTGGGTTGGTAAACAACAGTGGTTTGTTTGAAAAGACCCCTTGGTTTTAGTATTTTTTCAGGATCGGAAAATGGCATGATCTGTTTAGCATCTAGTTTTTTTCCAGTGTTCCTTCAAACGGATTCCATCTTACTTAAAAGTTGAGTCTCCAAGTGAATGATAAAGGTTTAGCCTTAGAAAGGTGTTCTCTCTTTGTTCACTATAAAAAAATGAAACTTGGAAATGTCATTCTCTCAGGGGAAAGTGACTACGATTCTCCGATCCTCGACAATGGTGCCAGAAAGATGTTGTTCTAGAGCCTGTACTTAAGGCTATGAAGTATAGAGTCTAGGCATCTTGAAGAGGGTAAAAGATATGGAAAGGAGCAAACAAATGGAAGAGAAACTATGGCTGATTTCTAAGTTGTCTATGTCTAACTTCCACTTGTTCTTAAATGGTTATATCCCGTTCAATGGCTTCCCACGAACGTTCGAGTTAGACCTCAGTGGTTTCAGTTCTTAGGATAGTATCAAAGAGGTTTAAGGAAATGTTGGTTTGTTCTAAGAGGTCGAGTTCTACGTCAGGTTGCCTTGCAACAGGGGCAGTCATTTAAAGGACAAAAATTTAAGAGGTTGCTTCTTTTAAGTTGTTGATTCAATTTTAGATTATATGAGAAAAAATCCTGTGAAGCCAATTTAAAAGGTTTAACAAAACTGAAGGTCCTTTTTCATAAATGAGTTAAAATTTGAAACCAAGTATGAAACTAAAGAAAACATAGAGTTGTCAGACAATGTGAGGCATCAATTCCAAGAGAATATCACATTGTAACAAAAGAAAAAAAAAAAAAAAAAACACTTTAATGGAGCATAAAATATAGAGATCTAAGTAATCCACAGGTCTTGTACCTTCTAATAGCCAATATAGAGGAAAATATGTAAATAATTAGATAACTAAAACATGATCACCATAGTAGAAGTTGTACTAAATTGCAGTTAAAGAATTCATCAAAGATATATATAGAAATGACATGAAGTATGAAATAACATAGGAAAGCACATAACTCAAACTTGACGAAATATGGAGTCTTCAATTCACTTTGTATTAATCCTAGAAAAGGAAAATTTTCTCTATTACAATATGCCAAAAGAAAAATCCATTCCTTACATAATCGAATATGTATTGATACCGACATGTGGTGTTACAATTCAATTATTTCAAATAATGGGAGTTACGAGATAAGCGTGTGGAACGCTTCACTAGATGTCCCTATCGCCTTGCATCCAAAACATTGAAAATACGTGTAATTATACTATTTGATTCTTGAATATTTCCCTTGCCCATGCTTGATACATTTAAGACATCTCTCTACTAGCTGGGCGATAGAATTGGAGGGCTTGACTTGTTTTTTGCCACAAATAAGTAACGCTTCTTTTCTAGTTGTGGGATCCTCCCTCACACCTGTCGATCTTCTGTCATGATGGATAGTAATAGTAAATTCAACTTAATTAACCATTTGTCAATCTGAGCAATGTCGACTTGACTTACTTGAGAGAGCTCGTCTTGATCCCTTTCCATACTTTTTTTGATATCTACTAGATGCTTGGCTATGTTGATTTTCCCTAACATTCCATCGCTAGCTTCTTTGTCGAGGTCTAACAAATTTTTTTTTATTGAACCAAATATTTCTTCACAAGAATCCCTCACCTCTTTGGCCCTTTTCCTATTTTCGGATATATCATGTTCCTAGGCTGTCAATAGGATATCCCCCCTGGTATGTTCTTTAATGGACAATCTGGAAGTGATGGCTATCTCTTCCTTTGTTGAGGATGTGACAGCTTCTTGGAATGTAATTCAGGCTACCCAGGATTTCCTTTCTCTTAAAGTTACTTGGTCTAGCGCTTGGTCTACTAGTTGAACATGATCCTAGATGATTTCTATTTTGGCAAGAAAACTTTACTGAGTTGTTTCTATTCTCCTTCGGATCTCTACGGCCTAGGTTTGGAATATCATCATGTCTATCACCTAGATTTCAGTGAGATCCAACTCAGTCTACAGTTGGTTTATCAATCCCTCCTGTCACTCAGCCTGTGTTTGTCTCTCTTGAACTGACTACTTCATTTGTTCAATATTAATCTTGAGTTGCTCGATTTCCTGTCGGTCGACCTCTCTGGCTTTCTCGAGCTCTTTATATGCCTCATTTCAGGAATTCGTCTTTGATTCTGATAGACAAATCTACAACTCATTGATCAACCGATCCTTTTGTTTCAATCGACTCCTTAGCGTCCCAATTGAGTATTGGTTTGCAGTGGCATAGGCTCCCAACGTTCTTTCTATCTCATTAGCGAACTCTTCTTCTTCTAAACCTTTGTCACCTGTCAATATTTTGATTTTTTTGGCCACTACGCCTGCCTAGTGATGAATTTCTTGTTTCACTATGGCCCTCCATTTCTTTCTTAAGAAAAACTCGCTAGGGGGAAACTCTTCAGCAGTGATAGGCGTTAGGTATTCTATAAATATCACTCCAGCATCAGGGTCCCCTTTAGAAAACTATAGGGGTGTGACAGATGGGATGGGACTGCCAATTTATAAGGGTATATTCTTCACACCACCATCAGTACCCAATTTATTTGGTGTGAGAAATAGTGGGTCTTATACCTGCTTTGTGTGCATATCGACTCTAACCTTGGTGTACCTATTTGGATTATATGCCCCTGAGGATCTTTCTTCATGGCTTGGGTCTTCAGATTCTTTTTTGAGGATATTAGTTTTCTTTATGTTCCCTTGAGATTCTTTTTCATCTGGGCTTGTGACTGTCGGGCCCTCAGCCTCTGCTTGTTGAGACCCTGGGGATTTTGAGACTGTACCTTGCAAAACTTTGGGGAGCCCGCTCCTCCAGTGATCCTGGAAATTATAAAAATCAAACATGTCTCTGGACTAGAGGGCTCGAACTCGGTTTAGAACTTCTGAGTAAGTTTTTACCCCTCGAAAAAAATCGTCATGGGGGGAGGTTTTGTGCTCGTATCTTTTCAGGCCGCAAGTTGCCAGGTGGTTTCAAACAATATTATGTGGGTCATGCTTCTTAAACTCGATTCCCACTAGTCTCATCTGGCTTAGGGTTGTGGCCTCTGCTTTAGCATGGCCAAAATCTAGTAAAGAATAGGTGCCAATGTGTATGGGAAAAGGTGGGAATACCTTCTTCTGAACTCCCTTGAGTTCCTTGCTTATCCCGTCGATCATCGTTTTCCTGGAAATATTGAAACACACCAACTTATATGGTAAAAATAGAGGCAGGGCATATGGTGGAACAGAGCAACCAAAAACCCTAATATATAAAAATTCCCTTTCAATATACCATTCTGCTACGCGGATTTATCCGAAATCCGAGGGGGTGGCCAAAGATATAAATATGCATGGGCACCACTACCCAATTGAAAATCGCGTATACGAACTCCTTAGATTTATCTTCCCAGAGCTTTGAATGGTATTCATGAAAGGTCATTCGTTGGTTGGATTCCAACTCTAGCTCATTAATGGGAAAGGCATCAAGAAGAATACATCATCCATTATGTAATCCGGCATAAAAAACGAGGACGTTCTACCACTTTCATTTTTCTCTCGATATTCTGTGATCTGGTTGTCCATACTATCAGACAAAAGATTGGCCCAATCAAACATGAAAACCTCAGCCACTGTGTGAATCAACAACACCCATGGGAGGAAGAACTGAGTGGTATCCTCCTTCCCGTACAACCTACAGACCATCATTGATACATACATGAATTGCAGCTCCAATGCTGAGATCGAATAGATTCCACTGGAGTCGGCCTTGAATTTTGCGGGGTGTGAATACCAATATTTAATAAGGTTAGATAGGCATTTCCCATATTGCTCGCATTCTTTCTTTTTGAAGACTTCTAAGAATTCGACATTGTGCATGAATCTCGGTGTGGGAGACAATTTGTACATTTCCCGTATATGTTATGGCCTGAAAGTCCCAACCGCCACCTTCTCCTCATTGAAAATTGTTATGGTTGGGAGTTATAGATGGTCTAGCACCCATTTTATCATATCACAATACGGGAGGAGACGTGGCCTTTCTGCGATCTTGTGTATCTCAGACTGAGTGACAAATTTATATTTTATGGATATGTCCTCTTTCTCATTACCACTGGAATCGTCCAAACAATTGATCATCTCACGTTGCAAGATGTCAGAGACTTGTGTCAATGTTTTGACAGTACTAGTGCTCTTGGGTGAAGTATCAGAGATAATATTTGAACCTTGACTCGAACTCTCACCAGTAGTCTTGAGAGTTTTCCTCAGATCCATAATATAGAACTATGTAATTCGCCCCCCTGTCACAAAGAGAGAAAATACAAATAGGGGTTACTTTGGCAAAATGGCTCTCTGGAAAACTAGAAAGAATTTCAAACGAATGACGGTAATCCTTTCATTTTGAGCACTTAAATTCTATACGAGTTCTCGCTGACAGAACATTCAAATCATTAAAGGAAATATTTTATAGAAAAATTAGATCTTAGTATCAATCACTTCACAGGGCTTTCTTATAAATGTCATAAATGTTTTGATGGTGTGACTCGGGAAGGACATAGAGACGTTTAAAGATTTGTCTGTAGTCTGTACTGGCGTAAAAGTTGATTAAGGCATTAGTCAATCCGGCTTAGTCCATTTATTAAGTGCTTTTAGTTCTTAATTTATTTTTTTAGTGTTCGCAACTAGACAGATCCATCCTTCAGCGGGCTTGACGAGCACCCCAAATGAAAGGTAGTCACATGATCACCCGAATCTTCACCAGGATTTCCCTCAAATTTTGGAATATTCGAAGGAAACTTAGTCGACATGGGGGGCCAACGTGGTTCATGAAAAATTAGGTCATTCAGTAATCTCAAAAAGTATGGAAGATGTAGAGTTTCCAGAAATGGTGGTTTCGATTGTGAATTATTTACAGGAAAAGAGGGCCCTAGATTTTGACTGGCACCAGGTTGCCAGGAAAATTTGGACAATTGGCCAGGTTTTTGGTAGAAACTGTGGCCTTGACCAGCATAGGGAAATTGCGTTTGTTTGGGTGTCATCAGCTGACTCCCAAAATTGGATGACATATCTTGTGCACGGATTTCTCCCTGCATTGTGTTCCAAGAACCTTGGAAGGGGATGCCCCCAGCTGATCCGACGGGCATGGGTATGGAGCCTTGCCTGAGGTTCCATTGATTATGGAATTGGTTACCCCTGAATGACATCCCTTGTGAGGGAACTGATCCCTTCCAAGGATTCCAAATACCTTGCTTGGAGTAAACTTCAGTGGTCGCTCCCTTTGAAGGACTATTGCCTTGCACCAGGTTATGTTGACCAAAGCTGGGGTTTTCCCCAGTTGAGAAAGCATTCAAAGAGACATCATTGTTCCCAAATGCACCAAACAAAGAGAATGACATAGATCCCACCGATGTTTTATAAGAAGAAGGTCCTAAAATTCCTCCACCAACCAAGCTATAATTAGCATTCAGTCCAATCCACTATTGAAAAACACCACTGAGCGAACGGGACGAAGGAGGTATATGACCCCCACCATAAGGGATAGAATTAAATGGGACAATAGTTCCCACGGTTGACCCTTTCAAGGGAGTGTTTGAGCTCCCTTACCAGAGACCCATGGTTTGTAAGGTAGAGTACATAAGAACCCAATTTGTATTAAATTCAGGCATCCCATAAGAGAATGGAGCACCCATCACACTCTGAGTAAAAGGAACAATGGTCGAAGATGTTAAAGGTATCATACCACTACCCAAAGTTGAGGGATTCGAGACAACTGTGGTCCTAACTGGTGAAGGTGGGAGAGGAGGTAGGATTCCCCCTATAGTAGTAGTCGTAACGGGAGTATGAGGAATCTCGGACGAAGTAGCGACATTCTCTTCCATTGTATCTCATAGAAATAGCTAGTGCTCAGAAAATGTCACCTCGGGAGGGACAATTTGAATCAAGATCGACGTAGACAAGTCAAGAATGAGAGGATTAGCTAGCCTAAAACCTTCATTTTCAATATCAGAGACAATGGATTCCTCTAGAGATGGAAATTCTCCTCGCGTAATAGGCTTGGGCACAGTTTCTTGTGGCCTGATCGATTCAGACGACCCTTCTTGATCAAGTCTTCACCTTAACAGTGGTGAAGGTAGCTCCAAAGTAATTTGCGATAGGCCCTCAAGCCTTCACGATCGATGGATTTGTTGATATTCCACTTTGTGAAATGATCAAATGACACAGTAAGGCTTGACTAGTGTAGAACACAAAGCACACACTAAAAAATATTCCTAAATATAAATTAAGCAATCGACTAACTAGTGGAAAGGATTTTTACGACAATCGACACTAGAGAAACTAATTGGTGCAAGTGAAAATCGAACATGAAAGAGCCCTCTAGGTATACTCTGTGAAGCGTGATCCTATGTCCACCCTAGGTACCGAGGTGTATCCCCACAGTCACCTGTGTAAGTTCATAAAAAATGGGCAACTAGGTTGCTAGCTGGTGGTCAGTTACCGGGAGGGTACAACTGATAGTCGGGAAGATCGTAATGAGTAGGATAACAAGTCCAAAGCCCTTCAAGGGTATCAAAATAAAATGTTCTGAAATCCAACTGATGATCTCAAACATATTTGAGGTCCATGAAGATCTCTAGGAAAATGTGATCGGTATTGTTTTTGAGAAATACCCTCAATATACAATCCCCACTACATTCAGTCCAACTTTGGAGGGGTTATCACCTCTTCCTTTCCTCACGCGACCTCATGTTTATCCCCTATGGTAGAGGGGGGTCTCGACTAACTCTTACGACACTGGACTTAAAGAACTCCCTAGCTCAGACTCCAATGTTTGTTTTAAAGTGGTTTTGAAGAGTTTCCTCTTCACACCTAATTCAAGGCCCTAAAACTCTAAACTAGTCGGTGAACCCTACAAACATAAAAGTATAATGTATTTTAGATTAAGATTTAATTTTAAGGCTTGATTTACTCAAAAGGTACAGTAGTGAAAATGATGGTGTTATGAAGAGATGAATAAGGAAGATAACTTTAAAGAATTTGAAAGAAAAAGATAATTCAAAATTAAAGCAATGATTGTAAACAATTCTTTGTAAATTCAACTTTTCTAACTGATATTTCAAGATCCTGTAAATGAAGAAATCCTAAAACTTTCTTTTGTTTGACTACAAACTACTTATATTTCTGGAAATCGAAAAAAACTTGGAAATAAAGATTCTTTTTTCTTTTCCAAATAACAACCTTGAATACTTTACCAAACTAAATGAAAGAAAAATAAAAATAATTTTATTTTTATTTTTTGAACTGCTTTAAAAAGAAAAAACTGAAGTAAAAACCTTTTTTGATTTTTTAAAGAAAGAAACAAGAACAAAGAGAAAACTGAAAACAAGACTGATAAACACCCTAAGCCCACTGTGGATCGCATGGATTCAATCAAGAAAACAAAAGGGGGATCTAAAACTTGACAATTCGGTCTAAACCTTTTAGGGAAAACACAAGAAGACTAAGGAACAAGTAAACTAAAACATCAACCCAAGATATGGCCACGGACATAGACTCTGACTAATTCAAGAAAGTCCTGAGAAGTTTGAACTTCTATTAGGAAAGAGACAAAGTCTCTCTTTATTAAAAAATACTTTCATGAAATAGAGATGTGTGTTGTTGCATCAGTAGCCTACATATGTATGCGGGTTTTCTATTGTGAAAAACATGTATGTACGTAGTAAAACCCAAAACAGGGCACGTAAACCTCTGAGACTTTTCAAAAATAAAAATGAAAGGAAAACTTACAGGGAAGGGAAGGCTGGTATGCATCTTAGAGGTGACCAAAAACCCTAAAAAGACTCAGTAAACTTGACTAGAACTCAAAAGGAAAACAAAAACCAATCAATCAACCCAAAAACCTCCCTAAAAACCCTAGAGATATTCCTAATATGGTCACAAGTTCTACTAGCGGGAAAATCCCCCTATAACTATACCGAAGTTTAAGATATAGACATAGAAAATGACCATCTAAAAGTCAATCTAGTTTCTACTCTACCCCAAACATACCAAAATAAATGAACATAAAGAAGTAGAAGAGAAGATCGGTAATTATTCCTTTTATCCACGTTTGGTGATGATATCCTCAAGCTATGTAGCTCCAAAGACTGCAAGTCTCCTCCCAAAGATGAGTTGCATCTAAGACTAGGAAAAAAAGGGCTACAAGTGTTATTTCTATTTATAAATTAGGGTTAGATATCAAATGTTATGTATAAATCAAAGAAAATACACAAAACATCATCATTTGGGATAGGGAAAAGAGATTATTTTATTCATCAAACAAAGAATGAAACTTACAATCCTTGCCGGCCACTGTTCCACAAACTTGGTCTGGGATCCTCTTTACAATGCTCCAAGTGCACCTTCAATAGGCCTCTTCTCTCAATATACTAATCACCTCAAGGGAAGGGAATGTATTAAATGGAAGAAAAAAGGGCTAAAGAGGGAATTTTGAAGGAGTAACTCAAAAAAGGTAGCAAATGCTTGGGCAAGGAAGGGAAGTGAAATTGAGAAGAGTTTCTTTGTTCTTATGCTTCCTTTTGAAATGAGACCCCAACACCTCCTTTTATATGACAAAATGATGGTTATTCGGTTGGGGGACGAGCTATAGTAGGTGAATTGGTTGGGAAACCTCTAATAGCCCATGAATTCCACCGAATTCCTTACAACTTTTTAATTTTTTCAACTTTTGGAGGTATACGTGGGTTGTGTATTGTGAAAAAATAGCATGTACATGGGATGTATAACATGCAACAAGTGTATGTACGCAGGCTGTAGTGATGCAGGGTGTGTATATGCTCTAAAAACTGGTTTTTAAGGTAGATATTCTTAGCAATGATTTGGAAAATTATGAAAGTAAGAGGGCCAATGCCATGTATGCATGAGTAGGGCATTTTAGGGCTATAACACTCCCCCATGAGGGTTTCCCAGGATAAATTTTTGTACCTTGTGATTGTGTTTCTCTAAGTGATCCTATCTATGATATTGTTATCTAGTAAATTAAAAAGAAACTTAATAGATTCTCTAAAATTAACATGGTATCCGAGCCAAATTGAAGAGAGCACCTTTCATTGGATAAGCAAAAATGTCATTTTTGTCATAGAAGAAAATTAGGGATTTTTATTGGAGAGGAATTTCAACTAAAATTCATCGAGGAAGTGTGCCCTCAAACTCATTGGAAGCTTAAGCACACTTTCACAATGGACAAAACTCCTGGAAAGTGAAACCCTAGTTTTCACTAGTAACAGAAAACTAGAACCAGTACCAGAAGTACCAGTATTGATTTCCACAGGTCAAATTTGAAAGGGTAAAATTTGTATTTTCGGAAATCTGATTGTACCAGCTTACTCGCCTCATCCAAGCACACCTCTATGTAAGTTCAGATTTAATTTTTGAGCACTTTCATTTTTTGGTCATTTTCCTAGCTCCAGGTCAAGATGTCTGCAAGAACCAAGCTTGTTGATAAGTTAGAAGGTGTGGATAACATCCATGCCTAGAACTATAGGATTGCACTCATTCTTGAAGAGAATGATCTTTCAAGATTTATCAAGGAAAATGTACCAGAACCTATAGATGATACAACTAAAGCAAAGTACTAGAAGGATATGGTTAGGGCCAAAAGAATCATTGCAAACTCTATTAAATATCACTTAATCCCTCAAGTGGCCTCAAATAATACTCCAAAAGGAATGTTTGATACCCTAACTAGGATGTATGAAGGAAATAATATCAATCAAAAGATGAATCTAAGAAACCAACTCAAGAATACAAACATGGAGAAAGGATAAATCGTTCATGACTACTTCTCTAGGGTTTCTCAATTTAAGGAACAACTAGAAGCAATTGGAGACAAATTGGATGAATAAGAACTCATCTTAACAACTCTTCATGGTCTCACAAGACCTTGGGATTCCTTCATCCAAACTATTTGTGCCAGAAAGGAAAAACTACAATTTGACAGTCTTTAGGAAGAATGTGTCCAAGAAGAAGCAACAATAGCTAACCGAAAAGAAGTACTTTCAAGAGATGAAGATCAATCCATATCTACTCATTCTAAATTAGTAAATAAAAGGTATTACTTCAATAAGGATACCCTCCTACATGATGAATATTACTCCCCAAAGAGATTCAATCATTCTCATAAAGAATCTCACCCTCTAAGGAGATTCCAAAAATTTCAGAAGGGTCAAAGAAGAGTAAAAGTTTTCTCATCTTATCAGTGTTACCATTGTGAAAATATGGTACATATTTCTAAGAATTTTCCAGCTAGAAGAGAATAATACAAGAAGATAAATATCAAAATTCACCATGCCCATGCAGTTGAAGATGAAGAGCCACCCACAAAGATGTTTAATGAAAATATTGAAGACTATGGATTAATCTATGGCCTCTCAAGATCATTGTCACCTGGAGAGGATACTTGGCTCATAGATAGTGGTGCTTCAAATAACATGATAGGTTAGAGAGACATTCTCTCTATCCTTACCGAAAATAAATTTCGCCAGAAAGTTACACTTGGAGATGATTACCAGTACCCTATCAAAGGAGTGGGAGATTCCAATTTCAAACTTGATTCAAGGACCCCAATGAAGATGAAGGATGTAATGTATGTACCATGTTTGAAAAATATTTTTCTTTCTATCTCAGCTTTAGATAAGAAATTATTTAGGTTTGCATTCATATATGGTGACGTCCTCATGTGGAATAAAGGAAAAACCATAGAAGATGCAATTCTTATTGGAACAAAAAAAGGTGTCCTATATAAATTAAAAGGTCAATCAGAAGCAACCAGGACACATTCCACTGAGAATCCATGTAAACTTTGGCATAGAGTACTAGCTCACAAAAACTACAAAGCATTACCATATGTGATTAAGGCATTTACAGGTCTACCATAATTCAAGGTTGACCATGAAGGTGTGTGCACTGGATGTGCACAAGGAAACAACATCAAGAACCCTTTCCTGAAGAGAGACAATAAAGTAGAAGGAGTCATGGAGCTCATCCACTCAGATATATGTGGCCCCATTCCATCAACCTCCATTAGTGGGTATATATATTATGTATCAGTTATTGATGAATATTCTCACAAGAATTGGGTTTACTTCTTGAAATAAAAAGATGAAGTGTTTGGAAAATTTAAGGAATTCAAGGCCTTGATAGAGAATCTCTTTGAAAGAAAAATCAAGACACTCAGGTCAGATAATGGAGGAGAATACACCTCAAAATAGTTTGTAAAGTTTTGTAAAGATGTCAGGATTAAGAGGGAGTTCACCACTCCCTAAAATCCTCAACATAATGGTATAGAAGAAAACAAGAATAGAACTATAATGCAAGTTGTCAATACTATGATCCATGATCAAGATATTCCAATGCACTTATGGGTAGAAGCAACAAGAACAATAGTGTATGTACAAAATATATTATCCCATAGTGCACTTGGGTTCAAAACCCCCGAAGAAATGTTCTCCAGAAATAAGCCAGAAGTAAGCCATCTCAAGATATTTGGCTTCCCAGTGTTTGTACACATTCTGAAGGAGAAGATAACTAAGTTGGACCCTTCAGGAAAGAAGTGAATATTCATTGGATACTATGATGTCTCAAAGGCCTTAAAAATTTATATACCAGGTTACCATCATATTGATATCAACAGATATGTAACCTTTGATGAAAATGAAACACTCAAGAAACCAAGATGATGTCATTTTGAAGAAGTATATGAAGAAGAACCTGTATCTCTAAGAGTTGCAGAACCATTGAGGGAATTCATAACTTCCTTGATAAGGAGATTCAAGAGGATCATGACATGATAGAATCTCAAGAACTTCCCCAGATGACAATCTCTCACAAGAGAAATCCGATTGGGAAAGGGAACTTATTCAAGATGGATATAAGTATGGTGCCCCATAAGGAACCATGAGACATGTTAAGAATCCTAATTCATTCTCCAGTTAAATGGCTTTGATGTGTGATCTCATAGAGAAGGAGCCTAGTTTCTTTGAATAAGCCATTCAAAAGAAATAATGGGCATATGCCATGATAGAAGAATACCAATCCATTATAAAGAATGATGTATGGGAAATAGTTCTCAGACCGAAAATAAAATATGTGGTATCTTCCAAATGGATATACAATATAAAACATGTTGTTGATGGAAGTATTGAGAAATATAAAGAAAGGTTTGTAGATGGTGGATTTTCTCAAAAGGAAGGCATTGACTATGAAGAGACTTTTTCTCATGTAGCGAGATACACTTCTATTAGAACCATCATATCCCTTGTAGCTAACATGAAGTGGAAGTTACACCAGATGGATGTGAAAACAACCTTCTTGAATGATGTCATTGAAGAAGAAGTGTATATAGAACATCCTCAAGGGTTTGAAGTTGAAAAAAGAAAGACACGTGTATGCATATTGAAGAAGGATATGTACAGAGTGAAGCAAGCTCCTAGAGCTTTCTATGAAATAATTGACAGTTTTCTGACGAGCTTGGGATTTACCAAGAGCAAACCAAATTCTAACCTTTACTTCAAGGTTATGAATGATGAGAATTTTATATTTTTATTGTATGTGGATGAATTATTCTTAACTAGAGAAGAAAATATCATCATTAATTGTAACAAGAAGCTCACTGCAAAATTTGAGATGAAATACCTAGGCCTAATGCATTATTTATTAGGCCTTGAGGTTTGGAAGATCCCATAGAATATATTCCTTAACCAAGGGAAGTATGCAGTTGAAATACTGAAGAGGTTTGATATGTTGGAGTGTAAATCCATGAACACACCCATGGAAACTAAGTTGAAGCTATTGGTCTATACTTCATCAGAATTGGTTGATGCTACCCTGTACAAACAAATCATTGGATCATTGATGTATTTGATGAACACCAGGCTAGATATATGTTTTTTTTTGAATGCCTTGAGTCAGTATCTGGTAGAGCCCAAACGAGTTCACCTTGTTGTTGAAAAACATGTGATGAGATACCTTAAGGGTATGTTGGACTTTGGTCTCTATTACAATGGAGATCAATACTTCAGACTGATTGGTTATACCGATTAAGATTGGGATGTAAGTGTTTCTGATAGAAAGAAAACTTCAAGATGTTGTTTCAGTCTGGAGTCAACCATGACTTCATGGCATAGTAGGAAGAAATCTAGTATTTCTCTAAACACAACAAAAGTGGAATACATTGTTGCATGTTCCACCAGTTGTGAAGCCATATGGCTACGGAAGTTGTTGACAAATCTGTTTGATCTGGAGATGGAAGAAGCCACGATTCTATGTGATAACCAGAGCTTCATAAAGATGACAAAGAACCTTGTGTTCCATGAAAAGTCGAAGCACAAAGAAATTCGATATCACTACATTCGTGATATGGTGAAAAGGGGAGCCATAAAGCTCCAATATGTTGGCACATATGAGCAGGCTGCAAATGTGTTGACCAATCCCATGTCTCGTGTAAATTTTGAGTACTTTTGAGACAAGATTGGTATAGTCTGAAAGGAACTCACTTGAAAAGGGGAGTGATTTTGATGATACTATGGTATCCTGACCAATAGCAGGTAACTTAGTTAGGATTTTATATCCTAGGGGACTTACCATCCCTAGACAGATCCCAAAGGTCCAGTAAGGATAGTTTTTTAGAGTACTTGTGCATGTATATGCTATCTATGTTCAATAGTGGTAGCTCCATTAAGATTTTTATAATCCTAGGGAATCTTTTGATTCCTAGGAAGATCCCGAAGGTCCGGTAAGGATGGACTGTCAGAGTAACACGTGGTAGCTCCATTAGGATTTTATATCCAAGGGAATCTTATGATTCCTAGGCATCTCTGTAGGGACTACCAGAGTTCCACAAAATGTTGCAATTCCTTCCTCATTGTATTTCCCCATGATGATGATGATGATGTTGTTGCTCTAGCCTTCATGTTGTGATGATGTTGTTGCTCCATCTTTCGTTTTGTGATGATGTTGTTCCTATAGCCTATGTGTTGTGATGATGATGTTGTTGATGTTGATGTTATTATTGATGATGATAATGTATTAGTGTTATACTAATTGATGTTGATGCAGATGATTATGATACCATTCAAGCTCCATGTTGTGGATGATGATATTGATGATGAGAAAAACTTCCAATGATTTATAGACATGCCATTTAGCATTCCATATGTTTTTTATGTTGTTTCCCTCTCTCTCTCTTGATGATGTTGTCGAATACCCTTCTTGTTAAGGGAGAGTGTTGAAATATTGTAACCACAAAAGGTATGCTATTTATTATTGAGTTATTATTCATCATATCAATCCCCTTTTGTGGATTGATCATGTCAGGATTTATACTTGACCAAATCCCCTTTTGTGGATTGGTCAAACCCTAATTATATTATTCTAATTAAGAAGTCGAACCCCGGGCCTAATTAAAGAGGTTTTAACCACTAAGAAGAGAAGTCAGCACTGCCTAGTGAAGAGACACCTTTCCAGCGCCTGCCGGCTAGTATAAATAAAGGAGGATAGCACCTCATTTGTTCACTCACTCATTCACTCATGAAGTGCACAAATTTGGAGAGCTGCAGTTGGGAGAATAAGGAAAAGAGGGGCACATTGCTTAGTGTTGGATATTATCTAGTGTTTTGGTTTATTGTCTTGCCATTGTATTGGCTATCTATATTAAGGAAATGTTTTCTAGGTTTTCTCCCCCATGAAGGTTTCCCAGGATAAATGTTGTGTATCTTTTGATTTTGTTTCTCTCAGTGATCCTATCTATGTTATTGTTATATAGTAAATTGAAAATAAACTTAATAGATGCTCTAAAATTAACACAACCTAGCCTTCCCTCGAATACATAGTTACCTTCCCTTTTTCATCTAGTTTAAAGCTCTATCTTTCTTTTATTATAAACGTTAGAAAAGAACCAAAAAGAGAAATTTGTAGCATGAGGAAAGGCCTCAAAGAAAAGACATATCTATCAATCATGATTAAAGCCTATCAATAATTCTAGCTAGATCACGAATCTAGAGAAACTTACCACTCATCAAATGCTTGTGAGTCTAATTGGGCCTCTCAAGAAATTTTGGTTCCTACTGTTGAGTTAAAGGGATCTCAAACCCCTCAACAGAAACCTAAAAGAAGATTTGACCTAACGCAAAAGATGCACCTATGAGGGTTTAAAAATATGTGATAATAGCGACTGTTGGCCCTTGACCAAGTTTTGAAGTTACTTGGTCATATTTGACCATTTTTGGAACTTTGACATCCTGTCGAAGATGGAGCGCTAGACGAAGCAAAGATCACGGGATCTCAGACCACTTTTCGACCCCCTTTTTGGTTTTTGGGACAATGTAATGGGAAAGGGATGTCATCCCATGGGTTTACCCACGTTTAGGCCCACTTTTGTAATGTATAAATAAACATCTAGGCATATAGTAGAGGGGGATTGTATCTATGTGATGTAAGCTAAGTTCTAATAAACTATGTAAGTGCTCTGTGCATGACTGTATAAGGTATACAGATCTAAGTGAAAGTATTTGTAGAAAATATAGAAGGATTTCTGCTGTAATCACAAGGAAGAAGGATCTATAGAACTACACAGATCTTCTGTCCTATGCGAGGAATATTTTTTGGTGGCTTTGTGCCTGTAACCAATGGGAGACACTAATAAATAAGAAGAGTTGGTGGACATAGCCCCAGGGAAGGGGGTGAACCACGTAAATCTATGTGTTATGCTTTGTGATTTGACTTGATGTGTTGTCCCTACTTTTGCAAAGTGCTTTGATATATTTAGATAGATATACTTATGCTTGGTGCTTCTTAGATATGTGTGAATTCTAGATATGAAATGTAAAAAAATGCTTAGTGCTGATCTACTGGATCTGATCTATTTTTTTGTTGCTAAGTGCTAAAATACCTTAGATCTAAGTAAACGTTGCGATGCTCTGTGCTATCTGCGAAGTATAATAAGGGTTGAATATTGATGAATAATCGATGCTAAGTGTTCTATAAGAAATATAATCACAGATCTATCTCCCAGCTAAGGTTGCATACACTTGAGTCTTTCAACCACCCATACCTCTACCGCGGGTGATACTTCATCTGCTTTGGAGGTGTTGCTGAAAGGGATGGTAGTTAGGGTTTTGTTGGTGCATTGTTGTAGCACTGAACCCTAGGTCTTCCTTGATGCCAACAAATGGTTCCATTGTTGGGACTGAAACTGTGATTGTTAGTAATTGAGGAAGAGGAAGATTTGTGCAAAAAGTCATCCTAAAACTGTGGAATCTTTGTGCGAGGATTTGTGCCCTAGTGCGCAGTATTCCACTTTATCTAAAAATATTTGTGCTAAAGAAACAAGGCCAGATCTGAATAAAAGAAGCGAGATCTGAACACTTTTTGCTCTAAGAAAGGTAAAAGTGGTTCAGTTTTTGAAGAAAAGAGGTCAGATCTGCAGAAAAGAGGTAAGATCTGTAAGCTCTGTGCTCTGATAAAGGTAAGAATAGTAAAACAATTTTAGATCTAGAAGCTTTGTGCTCTACAAAAGTAAAATAAGTGAAATTTTTTGTTTATAGAGTATGGATCTAGGTATGTTTGATAGATTCTGTCCTAGCTTGAAAAATAGGGATTTGATAGATGAAAGAAAGCTTGATATGAATAGATTTGATAAGTACAATGATATATATGTTATACCTATGCATAGAAAGAATGTTTGGACTAGCAAATGGACGCAGGATCCTAGAAATATTTTTTTGTAGGATAGTTACCATGATTCTAGTACGTAGTACAAAAGAGGTTAGGGATCATTTAAAAGGAAGATAGGATTAACCCTATGTTACAGTTGTAGAAGACCGGGACATATTTCTAAGGAATTCCCTGGTGGAATATCTAGTTGCCTATGTTGCAAACCTTTGGACCATGAAGTATTGGATTTCCCTGGAATGATTGCTAAGCTTGAAAGAATGAATCTGAGTGAAGAAAACCATAAGGCAACTCCAGAAATAGCCAAACCAAGAAAATAATTTGAGAAGGCATTACTACAGATGAAATACACCTTGAACGACCACCGATATTTTAGGTTATCAGAGATATTTAAAGAAAAATAATGGATCAATATAAGAATAGGGGACATCAACATTGACTATGTTCTTGATGAAGAAACACCAGTGAACATTATGCTAGAGAGAAATTTGGAAGCTATAGGAAGGCCTGCTATGATCCCTTCATTAAGATGAATAGTGCTATTCATAGGAAAAATGGTGAACCTATGTGGAAGGCTCACTCAGATATCTATGAATGCTAATGGAACTTTGACAAAGGAAGATTTTGAGATTATCAAGTTTATTGAGGACAACGCCCCATTTACTATGTTACATGGAAAACCTTAATTTGAGAGAGATCAAGCCAGAAAGAAGGAAGAAGAATTTTTTTTAGAACAACATAGACAAGAGTTAACAGATTTCATGAACAAAAGGATTGTGCAGTTGATTGAAGAACAAGAGAACAAATCAAAGCTATTTGACACTCGGAGCCTAGATGTCAAAGTTGCAAGAGCACTAGAGGACTCATGGAAGATTGCAGTATCTGTCTCAAATATAGAAGAAGTATTACCCCTGAGTCTTAGAAGAGAATCTCAACAGCACAAAGTGACTATGTCTAAGAAAAATAAGAATCAGATTGGGAAGAGAATCACCGAGACAAAGCTCACTGGAAAGAAGGCTAGAAAGCGAAGTAAAAAGAGAGCTAAGATCGACAAGCTATAGAATATTCCAAAGGGAACCTCGCAGAATGGAAAACTCGTAGAAATTGAACTTCGCTAAGATATCAGACCAATGACATAGGCCACCTCGTCGAGGTGAAGGAATATAGCCATTGAGAGCCAATATAACCGTTTGACTGTCGCTTCGAACAGGTCGAAAAACATTGGTGGTTCACCACTAGACTGTCAAACTGTGCCATAACAAACAAAACATGAGTTAATGATGCCTCATACCCATTGCAAGAAGACCATTACTAAGTTTCTTACTTAGTCCACCACACAATGCACCAAGAATACTTTTTGTAACTAAGAATTTGAGCCCACAGCCTGAGATTATTTTGCATTGTGATCATCGCCTTGTTCTTGTACCCTCCATTGCAATCTCTGAATTCAGTTCACACCCAATCTACTTGACCTTGAGCTTGTATGTTGGATGAGATCGGTGTCGTAGAGAAAGTAGTTGAAGAAGTTTTGATTAACTTAATGACTGAGAGAGTCATGTCAAAGCGAGGGTTATCTTCAAGAGTCCAAGAATCGTCAATGAGAGGACTGCAGGCCTCTCCTTACACTGCTCATGAAGGTCCATCTCGATCGACCGATGAGAAATTAACAAAGCATAGAGATGACATTGTGAATGCCAAGCTTATTCTATGCATTTTTCTATCTTACCTACCACCTCTCAACAGTGCCATCAACTGTGAAAGTGTCCCTCAAGACTTCGAGTATACTTTGATCACCGTGTACCTTCTGAAAGGGGTGCACATAGTTTGTGTCGACCGATATAATCTTGCAGCATTGATTTTAGTGACTTCAACCTTGGTGACTAGAAGGATTACAGCATGCTCTCCCCGCACAAGTATCTAACCAAGACTAAATGAAATAATTCCAAGATCATCCCGCAGTCATGGACCAAGAACCTTGCGCAATCGATGTTTATCAATGTGATGAATATTCCTCACTTTTGACGACATCAGGAGGTGAATGCATTTGTAAATTTATTGTTGTCGTGTTATCACGGTGGATACCTTTGGCTGAACCGACACATCACTGTGGATCTAACCTTGATCAATCGGATCACATGGCTTAGTATGCAAGGCCCTAACCCATGGGAGTTATACCCTAGAAATACCTCAGACCGAGCATTAGTGCAGATAATTAAAGAAACTTATGGCAATGTTGAGAAGGGCACACGAGGCTACAAGGTAGCCTCTATATAGAGTGGCACAGTGCGCCTTGCCTGTCAGTTGATCACGGGAAAGCTAGTTCATAAGAATAGACCAACTCAAGTGATCGGATTTGTGGTTGACCTCACAGGGAAGTGCACAGAGGGAATACAAATGAATTGGGCACAATACCTTTTCAATCAACTAGATATTGATTACAAAGAATCCCAAGACCAAGGGTATTATTTCCACTTTAGTTTAATTCTCATACTGATCTATTTCATTTCCTGGGAGCTACTAGAAGGCACCACTTTCCAGGATATCGAACCCTTCGAACCACTAGCCACGAAGTTTTGTACGCTATGGTACTCTAGTGACATGAACAAGTACCGGTAGTCCAATGTCATCTTCCATGCCTATTACAACCATTTGAAGATCTCAATCCAGTCTACACTGCGCATCACCCTGAACAAACTTTACAGGTTTATACCCTTGATGAAATTCTGCATAGACCACCACTTCACCTATATTACAGTGCACGCTGATGAGCATAAACAATAGCTCCAGTCATATAACAAGTTGATATAAAATGACTTGGAGGAGATTACCAAAGAATGGTCAGTGGACCTCCTTGTTCCAGTGGACCCCACAGAGATGTTCGATGTGGATAGCCCTAAAACTATGTACAACACACCTGGACAAAGCAATATGAAGAAATATGACAAAGTACATGATGTCCATAGCACATCAGCAAAGACCACTTCGATCTCACCTAAGCAGGGAGATGATGGTGGAGAGCTAGGGGTCACAGAAGTCGGGAAAAACAAAGGCGAAGTTACTCTTCCTAGAGAGGAGGAGGATCCATCCAAAAAAAGGAAGGTTACCCCACCAAAGCCTTCATCCTAGATGAAATATAAAGCCACCAAGACTACGTTTAAGACTACCCTCACCCCAAATGACTTTGACTTCTTAGTCGCTACCTTGAATGACGCTTCATTGGAGATCACAGAAAAGAAAGAAGTGAAGCAGGAGGAGGTATTAATATGAATCAAGGGTCAACTTCAAGAGGTGGAACAAGCACTACAATCTTGTTGGAAGATTGGTTGTTGTCATTGATGTCAACCCTAGTCATGGGTTTTGGACCGCAAGATTTATGAAGGTATTTGGACATGAAGGAAAATGCACATGCAGATACAACACCCATGGATGCATAGTATACATCATGTTGTTTCTGATGGTATGTGGAATGTCATGTGGATCCTCATGGTTGAGGAGAAATGAATTTTTGAAGATGACAAAGTGAATTGTACATGTAGGCCCTGAAGATAATTAAAGAAAAGAATTACAAAATAAGAAAGTGTCAGGTCGGCCCTAATGTTAAAAGGAAGTGACATAAATGGTATAAATAAACATAATTATATATTAATTTGATACAATTCGAATTTCAGAGGGAATAAGAAGTAAAAGAAGGTCGGATTTCAAGGGAGGATGAAGTCTTTTGGTGATGTGTTCTAAGGTATGTTTTTTTCAGGTCATCTTACCATTTTTGCTATAACTTGTTTTATAGAACGATTCAGATGGTGAAATCACTATAGTATTGAGAATACATATCAAGGTACCTCTAGTAAAAATTTCAGCTCTTGATTCGCTATAATTATGGAGATACACTCTGTGGAAGATAGGGTTTGTGACAAGTCCTGAAGCTAGTCAATAAACAGGTGTTCTGGGTAAAATAGTCATAAATTATTCATACAGAATTCAAATTCCGTGGGACCACTTCCATTGTAAAGAGTACCAACTTTAGTTTCATGTGTGTGAGTTTCCGAATTGGATGTTAAATATTGAGCATGGAGCATGATGTACAAGTTGGGTCTTCTGGATAGACCAGAATTGAATAAAGTCTACCATTCTTTCTATAACCTCTTTTTGGGGAGGATTCAAGGAGTGAAAATTGGAGGAGTTTCAAAGAATACATTGAGTAATATTATCT
>JZKD02S1123489.1:776337-794772 GCA_000966675.3 Picea glauca | reverse complement strand
CTAATGTTAAAATGAAGTGACATAAATGGTATAAATAAACATCATTATACATTCATTTTATACAAGTCGAATTTCAGAGGGAATAAGAAGTAAAAGAAGGCCGGATTTCAAGGGACGATGAAGTCTTTTGGTGATGTGTTCTAAGGTATGTTATTTTTCAGGTCATCTTACCATTTTTTCTATAAATTTTTTTATAGAAAGATTCATATGGTGAAATATCTATGGTATTGATAAGACATATCAAGGCACCTCTGTTAAAAATTTCAGCTCTTGATTCACTATAATTATGGAGATACACTCTGTGGAAGATATGGTTTGTGACCAATCTTGAAGCTAGTTAGTAAATAGGTGTTCCGGGTAAAAACGTCATAACTTATTCATACATAATCAAACTGACATGGGACCACTTCCATTGGAAAGAGTACATATTTTTTTTTTTGTGTGTGAGTTTTAGAATCATATGTTAAATATTGAGCACGGGGCCTATTGTACAAGTTGGGTCTTCTGAATAGACCAGAATTGAATAAAGTCTATCATTCTTTCTATAACCTCTTTTGGGGGAGGATTCAAGGAGTGAAAATTGTAGGAGTTTCAGAGAATACATTGAGTAATATTATCTATGGGATCAGAGTACTCCAAGAATTTAAGAATTGTAGAAATTGAAGAATTCTCAGGAAGCATTATCAGGTTCTATGTGATGATTGGTTAATGGTGATGATTTAATGTAAAGTTTTATTATCTCTAATATATTCTTGGGTGGAAGGAAGGGGAAAGGATGGAGAGTTCAAATCTCTCTTGATATTGGAGGATTGCATCTTCCTCTTGGAGTTTTATCCCTCCCTTTACATTTGGAAGTTGTAGCTACCTTTGGAAGTCATTACTTCCCTTGAACAATAACTATTGATTATTTCTCATATATTGTGCATGGTGTATTGTGGTGTATTGGTGTAACTCTTATATTTTTTTTCATTTCTCATTGGATATATTTGAATGGTTTAAGTATAAGTTGAAAAAGGTTTTAAATTTTACTTGATACTAATTCACTCCCTCTTAGTATCAACAAATCTAGCCGCGTAGTTTCTATTGTGCCCTCGACAAGTAGAACAGAAGAAACAGGAGATGAGCCAGCCCAATTGCACCAAATCACCAATAAAGTTGAATCTCTCCTTCGACGAGATTAATAAGAGACAATGAAAGCCACCCAAGATTTGGCGCAGGCACATGAATATTTTCTACAACAGCGCAGTAATGTAGAATGAGAAAAACTAGCTCTTCAAGCAAAGTGGGAGGAAGAGAGAGCAACGCTACAACAAGACAAGGAATAGTTGCTCACAGAGAAAATCAAAGTACAGGAATGGGTTCATAGAGAACTTTTCTCTATGATAGTCATTGAATTCTATAAAGAAGAACAGTTTCCACAGCAGGTGGCACAACTGGAAGTAGTGATCCAGCAGCTTCAGCAACACATCGCAGAACTGGAACTTCGCACTGTGCTCGAGACTCCTCAAGAAATAAGAGATCTAAGAGAGACAACTTCCCACAATGCAAATTATTGATTAAAATCCTATGCATTTGAATACAAGAAACTGAGCTCCAGAAGCGCTTAGACGTCTTAAAACCTCATAGAAAATCCAGAGTTATAGGCTTTAGATTTGCAGCTCCAACACACAAAGTAGCAGGCAAACATGTTACAAGCACAACTAAAGGCCTTGTCACCAGTCGAGAGAATAAAGAGGTTTCCATAGAAACACACGACCCAATAGAAGGTACACATGCTTCAGAGTAAAGTAATGGAAGTATCTCAACGACTTCAACGAGTGCAAGAAAAGGAATGCCAATTGTTCACCAAAGTTGAAAACCAAGGAGTAGAACTTGAACAGGTTGTGAGTACAACAGAACAATGCCTAGAGGGACCAGTTAGTGATGCACTCATCTAGGAGTTAACTAAGAAAGAGGCAGTCACACTATAGCAAGTCGAATCAGCTCGATCCAAGCTCAAGGCATTTGAGGTGGAATTGCTCAGACCAGAGTGACTCGGGACGAGTCACAGGTGAGTGTTGGGGGCTTGTTGGCCCTTGACCAAGTTTTGAAGTTACTTGGTCATATTTGACCATTTTTGGGACTTTGACAGCCTGTCGAAGATGGAGCGCTAGACGAAGCAGAGATCATAGGATCTTGGCCCACTTTTGGACCCCCTTTTTGGGTTTTGGGACAATGTAATGGGAAAGGGATGTCGACCTGTGGGTTTACCCACATTTAGGCTCACTTTTGTAATGTATAAATAAACATATAGGCATATAGTAGAGGGGGATTGTATCTATGTGATGTAATCTAAGTGATAATAGACTATGTAAGTACTCTTTGCATGACTGTAGAAGGTTTACAGAGCTAAGTGCAAGTTGTTGTAGAAGTTATAGAAGGATTTGTGCTGTAAGCACAAGGAAGAAGGATCTAGCGAGTTGCGCAGATATTCTTCCTTATGCGAGGAAGGGTTTTAGGTGGATTTGTGCCTGTAACCAGTTGGAGACGCTAATAAAGAATAAGAGTTGGTGGACATAGCCCCAGGGAAGGGGGTGAACCACATAAATCTGTGTGTTATTCTTTGTGCTTTGACTTGATGTGTTGTCCCTACTTTTGCAAAGTGATTTGATATATTTAGATAGATCTACTTATGATTAGTGCTTCTTAGATATGTGTGAATGTTATATCTAACATGTACAAAGATGCTTAGTTCTGATCTACCGGATCTAATCTGTTTTGTTGTTGCTAAGTGCTAAAATATCTTAGATCTAAGTAAATGTTGTGATGCTCTATGTTATCTATGAAGTATAATAAGGGTTGAATATTGATGAATAATTGATGCTAAGTTTTATGTAAGCAATATAATCATAGATCTGTGCCCCAGCTAAGGTTGCAGAAACCTGAGTCTTGCAACCACTCCTGCCTCTACCTCAGGTGAGACTTCATCTACTTCGCAGGTGTTGCCGAAAGGGCCGGTAGTTAGGGTTTTGTTGGTGCGTTGTTGTAGCATTGAACCCTGGGTCTGTGCCTGTGCCAACAACGAAATCTCTCAAAAACTAGTCGAACGTGGGTAGAGTGATCTACTCTCTTATGAGAGTAAGCAACGAGATCATCGATGTAGGCTTCAACTATATGCTTGAGATCATGAAAAGTGAAGGTCATGGATGATTGGAAGGTTTATTCGACGTTTTTAAGGATGAAAGGAATTTTTCAGTATGTGAAAGTACCCCAAGGAAAAATAAATTATGTCTTATGTTGATCCTTAGGTTTAGTCTGAATTTGGTTGTATCCTAAAAATCCGTCCATAAAATAAAAACCCTCACTTCCCACACACTCATCGAGAATATGATCAATGAAAGGTGTCAGGAATTTATCTTTAGGAAAATCCTTATTCAGGTCTCAAAAATACATACAGACACAGATGGTTCCTTGCTTCTTATTCACAGGAACAGGGTTGGATACCCATTCAGTCAAGGGAACCAGGTAGATAAAACCTGCATTAGGCAGTTTCTCCACCTCTGCCTTAATAGCAGGGGCCTTCCTAGGATTAACAGATCTAAGTCGTTGACGAACATGTTTAGCATCCAAGTAGGTTTTAATCTCATGTTCAACAATGTGAGGGTTGATTTATGTCATCTCTTCATATGAAAAAGCGAATACATCACAAAATTCCTTGAAGAGCTCAGTGTAGATATGAATTTCTTCAGGCAAACAATCTGCACTGATATATACTTTTTCAACTTTACCAAAAATATGAGAGATATCGATCGTGATGGTAGGATAAATACTCACCATGTTTCCTTTGGCATAAATGCCATTTTTATCAAGTGGAACTACAACGTGACCGAATATATCACTAAATGTAGATCTAAAATCATCTTGTTAGATCCTAACAAGCTCTGGGAGGAAGAGTGATGATGCATATCATCCCATGGCTTATCAGAACCATTAATGGCCTCTATTATTTCTTCATCTAAAGGTAAATTATCATCAAGGAAATCATGTGAGCAATATGATGGAGTGGCCCATATGGGCTGGAGAATAGGATCCTCCTCATCCGTCTGTGAGGGGATAGGATCTAGGTCGGAAGTAGAGTTGAGAACAACATGATACAATATCTCTGTCATCGACAGTGGAATCACCATTCCAATATGTGACTGACCTTCACAATACAAGGTTGGAGAAGGTAGGGTACAAGGATCATTAAAATATGAAGTGGGAAAGGAACATACCTCATTGACGAAGAAGACCTACTGGACATGGCATAGATATGATGAATTGGTGCCATGAAATCAAGGGTACCCATAAGGGAGGAATACATTCTGACACCAATATCCTTAGTTTTCGGCTAATAATAGTTGATCACGGGGATAAAAGGTCCAACTGATGCATTGGGGCTAGCGTGCACAAAGGACAATTGATCGATCGTCACAATTTTCCCATCGTGAGGAGAACATAAAGTACAAAAAATGGACGATACAACTGCAATCATAGCATAAGTCTAGTTACGCCCTAGTAATAAGTTATAGTCAAGGGGTGCATCGACCACCTCAACATCAACCTACACTATATTCCCACCTAATTGTACCGGAAAGGTAGGAAGAATACCATGGGGATGGAAAGAATGAACATCAAATGTAGTCAACATGGTCCTATATTAAGACTCTAGGCATGGAACAACCTATGAAGAACTATAATCATGATACTGAGTGGTTACATTAATATGAGACTTAACCATATTTATGCATAGACAGTCATTTTCCTACGCCGGTGGGTTTTGACTCCCACTCACCACATTTCCATCATTAGAGGACTTCGATACCATGTGTTGATTATGCGGAAAAGGATTAATTAGCACAGTGGGTAGTAGAGATAAGAGCCTCATAGATTCCTCGAGTTTGGGGAACAAGTGGTTAAGGTGATCATCAGTACAAATCTTACAAGAGAATTTCACCTTCCACTTCTCTTTATTTCTCTCACCAACATTAACCTTCAATCTATCATTTTTAGCATTGTCCTTAGGATTATTATCATTATTCCTCCCACCCTTATGATTGTTGCCATGTACTTTCTTTTTATTCCCTCTTGGTTGTTGGTTACCATTTGGGTTGGTCGATGATTGTAAAGAATTCACATTCGTCAACTGAGTGGGAGTGGAGGACACAGACGAAGCTTGTCCTCCTACACACTGTCTTAGAGACAACTCTTTCAACTGGCTCATCACCAAGTCTATAGATTTAACATTTTTGAAGACTATAATGCCATCGGCATGAGGCCCGATATTTTTTCTACGGTCATAGTTTTACCTCGGTGCGTCAAGAATAATTTCGTATAACATCCCATAATGAACATATATGAGATATAACTATTGGGATTTAAAAATCACTTCCTCTTCATATGTTACCGCGGATGTAGAGACATCCTTTGAAATATAAGGAAATAAATACTTAAGAAACCATTCCAACAGGAACTCTGGAGGAATGTAAGCTTTGATCAACCTCTTCCATCTACGCCACTCTTGGATATGATCCAATATATGGGTGGATTTGTCATGGAAGAGGGCTGGAAAAATTTATATGTCGACATCATAAAGAATCGACAATTGGATGTGGTTGAGGAAAAATAGAACCATCTTATTAAAATTCCCGTGTGTTCCCCCTTATAGCTCTATGTACCATTTTGTTGCAACCCCAGTGAGGGTGCATTGAAAAAATATTAAACTAATAGAATCGTTGTTAATGGAATTGGAAGAGAACCAAAGATGGATAGTAGTGACATGATCACCAGGATCCTCAACAATGTTTCCCTCAAATTTTGGAAGATCTGAAGGATGCTTGGTGGGGATGATGGGCCATGTTGGGTCATGATGCACCGAATCATTCATTAATCTTGAAAATGATGGAAAATTAAGCGTGGATAGAAAGAGAAGTCGGAGTTGCGGCATCTGGCCCCAAGATCCTGTGAAACATTGATGTTGGGGAATCGCATCCCATCCAAGGTTTTGGTATGCACCATGGACCTATCCAAGATTTTAAAATCCCCCTCCAAATTGATTCATAAGGGGTTGGTTGGGAACCATTATAGTAGGAATGTTATGATGAGGGTTGTAAATATTGCCCCCATCTAGAGTAGCTCTAGGTTGGGGGTTTCCCAAAGTATGAAACTGACTTCTTTTGGGTGGAAATCCAGAGGATAGAGGTGGATTATCCATGCCAAACATGCTGGTTGGAATTGGTGTGGAAGAGATAGGTGTGAAGGAAGAAACATAAGAATCATCTTGTCCACCTAGTTGATTACTCCATCCAAGAACATTAAGACTAGGATTAGACTCAGGGTGAAAAGGAGGTAGCCTTCCAACCATAGGAGTCATTTTGGGAATATGAGCACTACCAAATGAGAGTGAAATATGCGGACGAGCCATGCCCCCAAGTCCAATACTAGGATTCAAATTAGATGATGGAATGGAGGAATACAATTGCGATGTGAAATTTGGAATACCATAAGAGAAAGGGATAGAGGACGAAGGGATGGACTAAGTATCATAGCCCAATGAGCTAAAAGGAGACCCAAAAGGGTTCATTACTATAGTTTGAGTATTAACTACAGGTCGGATAGGGGTGATGATGGGAACCTCTGACACTACAACCATAGTGGTCGAAGGCATAGAAGGAGTTCCATTAACCATGGTAGGTATGGGAGTTGAAGGACTCCCAGTATCTTTTTGACTAGACTCAATACTCATACTTGTATGATCACAAGCCTGGTAGGTGGAGGTGTGCGTACCACGTTTGATAACTTTACACCTTTTATAAAGAAAAGACTCAAGATATAGTGATAACTTCAACAAACGGCAAGACCTGTGAGGAAGTTGGTATGGATCCACGATGACTCAAGGCTTGAGATATAAAAAAAAATCCTAAGGCCAACTAACAATCAAAGAAAACACCAAAATAAACAAAAAAGGCCAATATGCACACAAATAGGATAAAGTGGTTGAAAGGGGCCTCCCTCCCTAAAGTAGGTATGCCTCACCCAAGAGGGTCCTGAGACTCCCTTCAAAAGATCGGAGGTATCAAAATCATTTATAAGGGCCCTCGTGGGATTAAAAATGCAGTCGGTCAATTCCCCCCAGAGAGGTAATCTTCCATAAAGCTTTTGTTTTGTCTGACCCTTATCTGACCCAGGGTACATACAGAATAACCCCTATAAGTAACTTATGTGGCTACCTATTTCAAGCAACTAAAGCCACCATGATATAACCAATGCCCAAGAGAAAATTCATAAGTTAGGTCCACCGTATGGGCAGGGTAAAAAAGCTCAAAATCTTGAAAGCACCACCTCTCATAGAGGTAAAGGAACTAGAAAGACCTCTAGATACAAATAGATCCCTGTAAATATCTCTAATGCTAAAAAGGTATTGTAGGTATATCTCCTCAACCAACTTTGCATGACCTCGTTCATAACTCTAGTGTGAGCAGATCCTCCTGACGTCACCAATTATACTATGGATTTCACCACTCCCTTAGTTAGACACATATTTTGAGTTTAATAGCCTTGAAGAAGTTTACTCAAAAAATCATATTCCAAGGCTCTAAATCTTAATCTAGTTTGTGCACCCTGAAAAATAATTTCTTTTTCTAATCAATTTTAAATTTATCAATGTTATTTTTAGTGGCTTTGTTTACTCAAAATATGTGGTCGTGAAACTGATGATGTTATGACTTAGCAAGTAAAATAAATGAATATGAATATAATGTAAAGTCCTAACTTCAATTCTCAATAAATGATAAGCTTTTAAAAAATGAAACTTTCAATTCAACTCTGCAATTTCAAATAAGATGCAATCTTTCCATACATGTATCAAGATCAATGATAATAACCCAAAAGATCAAATGCCATAATGCAAAATGTATTATTTTTTGTATTTTCAATATAAAGGAAATGAAAATGCAAGGATTGAACAACAATTTGATATATAAACCCTACTATAAGAAAAAAGAGACAAACCAAGAAGGATACCAAGAAGCAAACACCCAACCTAAGATGCAAGGACAACCAATGAAAAAAATGATGAGAAAGAAAAATCGCCTGAAAATTCAGCCAAAGAAAAGTTTCCTATCACTCTGCAGGCACTTAATAGTCATGATAGAGACCCAACAAGACTCTGCAACCATCAAAACTTACCTAGCAAACACCAAAATCATCAATCAATAAAACAATCATGACGTACGCCATTGTTTAGGAAAAACATGTGTATGTACGTGCCCTATAGAATGACATATCACGTATATACACATCTGTCAAGGGAAAAGCTATGTATATTTATTGAAATACTGCCAGGTTAAGGATAAGGACAAGAAACTCATAATCAAAATGAAAATAGGTTGTCAATCAATCAAATGACAAGAAAACTCAATCTAACCGAGAGAAATCAAAGGAGAAAAACACTCCAAACCATGAAAATAAGATTCCCTCCCCAATATGGTTGCCAATTATGTTACGAGGAAAATCACTCTATGGCTTGGGGTAAACCACAATAGATGGAAATGAATACAGAAATAAACTCTAATCTCAAGTATTCTATATAAACAAACATGCTAACAAGACAAGATAAAGAGCCTACCTCGTCCAGATGTTCGATGAAGTCCATCGTTGAGCACTTCACACAAATCTATATACCTGCAACTTGTCCTCAAAAACCAAGATACGCAAGTATATGGTGAAAATATATAAAGTTAGCAAATATAATAGCATAATCCATCAATATTCATAACAAATACACCTATGGAATAACAATTCAAATATTTGCAAGACATTAATTGGACGAGAAAAGAGTATTTCTATTAAAATATGATCAACAAAAGCGTATGAATGACAAAATTTTGTGTCGGCACGTCTCGGAACCAAGAAACTAAGTCCCTTCTAGTTGGGCCTCCACAACTTAAATCCTCCACCAAAGGAAATCTCATATAAGATAGATAATGAGGTTCTCCATCAAAGAGGGAAGAGCTTGGGGAATGAACAATGTGTTTAGACTTAAAAGGACAAAGGGATGCAGACTCAATATGAAGTGAATAATTTCTCCAGAGTAACTTTTCTCTCAAAGTTGAATTCTTCTCCTTCTCTTCCATATCTTGAATATGGCTCATTTATAGCCTTCAAATGGAACTGAAGGGCCGATTCGGAACATTTCCAGTATATGGAAGGTCAAGGATCATGGATCTCGTGACGTGACATGAAAACCCGACACCATTTTTTAATTTTGGGCACAAAACTTGATGTACGTGGGTTGTAATTGTGAAACTTGTGTATATGCATGTTGTATAGTTGTTAGGGTGCGTATATGTGCAAAATTATGGTTTTTAAATTTTGGATTTGCAAAAAGGGACTTCAAGTCTACATAGGGAAATGGAAAAGACCTTCTGAGAAAGTTGCATGGGGTGAGGAAAATATTTCTATAACAAGGAGTAGTCCACAGAAAAATATTGAGTCATAGATGACAACCATGGAGAAAAATTAAAATTATGGGCACATTAAAAATGTATAGAGGGCATAGAAAGTGCATGTAGCATTCAGGGCCAAAAATATTATTTGGCTTGAAACTTCAGTTGGTTGTATATAGTATCTTGTAGCTTAGGTAAAGATGAAACTTGGCCAAAATGTCCATCATATGGTTATGAAGGAACCCAGTTGAGATCCTATAAAATTTTCAAAGGAGTATGTGCATGAATGCGTAAGCACAGTTAAAAATTGCACCTCGTTGAAATAATTAATGGGTAATGTTTAAATGACCATAAATTTATGCTCAAAACTCATAATTAAGAAAGAAAGTAGTCATTGGAAAGGTACTGGATAGAAAAATACATGTAATCACTCCTAATTGTTAGACGAGAAACAAAATTCATAGGAAGACAAAAATATGATATCTAGTGACCATAAAGTGGCACAAGTGTGCACATGTTACTATAATTACATGCTTACTTTAACCAAAAAAAATAGAATTGTTATCTTATATAGTAAATATGTTGCAAGCATAGATTAAGTTTGATGATAAAAAAGATAAAATTGTATTTAAAAATGTGGTATCTTCAGGTATGAGGAACAAGGAAGGGTCAATCCTTCAAAATAAGGAATGATTGCTTGAGGAAGCTACCAACTGAATATGGCAACACTCAGTAAGTAATATCGAATATTTTCAATGGATATGATTTGGAAAAATAATTAAAGATGAAAAATATTCATACCAATTAGTGATGTTGAGTAAGAGAGAGATCACTTATATTTCATGATAAAGCATGAGTAATGGGTACGAATGGAATTGATACCATGGAAGAGTGGAGATATGGTTTCCATAACAGGAGAGAGAGTTGAAATTTGGTTAAAGATAAGAATAGGTACTCAAGGAAAGAGGGTTATTAAAAGAATATTTCAAAATGAAAAGGATTCTTAATGCTATGGAGAATGTTGGTTGCAGATCAAAAGAATTGAGTACATTTTCAAAGTAGAATGGGATGAAAACTTAAAAATAATCAAGCATGGAGATGATTTTCTGAAGGAAAATCAATAAGGAACCATCATAAAGAAGATGGTTCTATGTGAATTGGTATGCATAAGAGAGGATACATGAAAAAACCCATCTCAAATTAAAAATATTTATTGGCGATATTCTAGGAGATTGGAAGTTTCACTGGAAATTATGATGGAAAACAAAAGAATTGTTAATTTATTATAGTTAATTCTATGCAGCTGGAGAAGAAGACATATGTGTATCTTTGCAACATACTGGAGAAGTGAATATGCAAGTTTTTAGCACTAGACATTACCCTTAGACTACTAAAAAGGTAAGCCCAATACCCATCAAAATATGAATAGTTAAATCAGGTTTATGCTTGAGTGGATAAACAAGATTTAAATGAAAAAGGAAGAGGGAAGAAAACTAAATCCAGATCAATAGCACACCATTAGGCGTGAAGTCATAAACACTATGAAGATTGAAGGAAATCAAGCTACATACCAGACAAAAGGGTTTATCTAATTATGAGTAGAAGAATGGAGAATATAACAGAAGGAAGAACATCCAACATACATAGATCCTCTCTACAAAACATATTAAAGAGTGCTTGAACAAAACAATGATTATTAGGCCAATTATAGCAGATCCTTTATTTCTTAGGAATCCATTAATCAAAGGAAGCCATGATCCTCAAAGGATGACGTTAATTCAAACAAGATGATAACGTAAAATATCGACAAAGGAATGCGACATCTAATAAACAACTTTAATTAATCGTTCAATGACATAAATTCATTAAAAATTACATTCCCTCAAGCTTACAAAATAAGAAGGTAACTACTCCTCCGACTCTCTCGAGATTATGGACCAAACCCTTCTAACCTTGAAAATAAAAAATATAGAGAGAATGCAGTCTTAATCTGTTTCTATCTTTCTGAAAATAAATTTAAATAAAAAACACAAAAATAAACCAAATCTAAATATGGTTGCAAATAGGTGTCAAATATTGAAAGTTATTGGTCAAAAAGTTGTTGGTGCTTAGCTTTCCATCTCATTTTATATTGAATCTTTGTGTCCCTCAAAATCAGGATCTAACTACCATTTCCATCTTCTAGATGCTCAAGTATTACCCCAAAATGCTCCACACAATATCTTGACAAATGCTTCAAATCTGGAGATGCTATTTTACTTGTTCATTTCATGCCTTTGAATTTGGATATGTAACCTCTCTTAATTCCAAGTTCCCTTTGAAATATTGAATTCAATTCCTTCAGTTACCATGAAATTTGGAGATTATTTGGGACTCAATATTTTCACTATCACTCGACCATCCTTGGAAGTTTGAATATAGCCGAGGATGTTCATAAATCTTTGGAATCTAGAAAACTACTTACCCTTACTCATTCATTTAATCTTTAGGTGCATAGCGTTGGTATTTCTATGAAATTAAACCCTTTACTAAGTATCAATGTCCCTTCTTCCTCAAGCTTTCAACCGGGAGTTCTTCATCAAACACTTATCACCTTTATGTATAGGATCTTGCGCTTATTAGTGCTCCTCATCGAATTTGACCTTGTTATATCTGATCTTCCTGGTGGAAGTGTCAGACTCTTTCTTCTTAACACCTACTAACACACTAATTTTTGGCCTTTGATTACTTTTGTGGGTGTTTTTCTCTTGACACTCGGAAATTTATGCTCTTGGCTGCTCGACACTTGGTCTCAAAACTACATATGCTAACCATGTGTATGGGATGTATATCCCACATACAACATGGAAATATATTTTTAAGTCCTTATATACACCAACACTTTGATAGTTGTATCGTTGTAGTGTGTAAACAATACTCTTCTTCCTCGTTGGCTTGGAGCTTGGGTCATTCTATATAGTGTTGGTCCTATAGATGTCTTGGCTCTCGATTCATTGGGTGCTTGGAACCATGCAACTTAGAGATTGGGAATAAACCCAATTTACTTTTACAAAAATAATTTTTTTGTTGGATATAAAATCAAGTATAAACCCAAGAACTGATAAGCCAAAGTTTTAAACATAAACAAATTTTTTATTTACCAATTGCATCTCCCCTTAAGATCACAATGATTTTTTGTTAATGTTGCACAAATGACAAAAATACCATAGTGCTATAGAAATTCTAAAATGCTGAAAAAGTGCCATAATGCTGCAAAATGAGTGGATAAGCTCATAAAATGGCACAAAAGTTATAGGTTGCTAACACAAGTCATGTTTGAGGCTGGTGGCTAAGAAAAGAGAATGGAAAGTAAAAGAAACCACAAGATATGTAGTGACTCATAAAGGGGCAAGTTGAAACAATTTGGTCCAATAAAGTGAATGTTGAAGAACCAAAATCAATAATAGAGCATGGTTGGATATGAAATTTGGTCGAGAGATCCAGAAAATGATGAATACTAAAGTTCAATATTAGAATAATATATGGTTGGAAATATACAAAGTGGCCAAGACTAGATTGGCTATAAAAGTGATCATGAAAAAATAATCATGTGTAGTACATTGAGAACATAAGAGGGATGCATGAATTCAGGAAATTGAAGACATCCATGAACAACAGAAAGAATTATGAATGATGGTAGAAGTTGTTGCAATTGTTGTAGCAACAAATCTGATATGACTAGCTGGACAACCATACAAAGCACTGTAAGTTAAATTACATATGAAATTATAAGCATGTTAAAGATGCATCTTTAGTACATATAATATGCATTAGTGGATGCATATATATATATATATATATATATATATATATATATATATATATATATATATATATATATATATATATATATATATATATATATATATAACATGTTAAGACTAGGGGTAGTCTATTTTTATGTATATGAAGATGAGAGTTGCTAATGATGGCTATTGTGTCAAGAAGGAGTGAGTTATTGTATGGATGCAAGTGTTGTCAATAATGTTGTTGGATATGGAAGACATCAATATGAAGACATTTTCCATTGATACCAACTTGTCATGGAGCATCAAATTCATTTAATGACAACTATGCAATAAGGAGTGAGTTATTGTATGGATGAAAGTGTTTTCAATGATGTTGTTGCATATGTAAGACATCCATATGAAGACATTTTCTACTGATACCATCTTGTCAAGCAACATAAAATTCATTTAATGGCATCTATGCATGTATGAATTTATGAATTTATATTGCATAATTTTTTAAGGGAATTTAGGTAAGAATTCCCTTAGCCAAAATTTATTTTATACAATGACATTATTGTATAATTTGAATGCATTAATGGAAATAAGACACCATGTTGTATGGTAAAGTATGAAGGCATGTGATAGTTACAAAATATATATAGATTTTGAATGCATTCATGTGACATAGTAACATGTCATTATTATTGTTTCTTATGAGCTAATTGCCAAAGAAATAAAGGGGTATGACACTAATATAGAAATAAATCTAGTAAATCTAGTCATGCATGAGACCATGAAATGGTTGGTTAGGGAACGGTTATGTTCCACAAAAATATCCAATGAAATTCCTACTTATAAATATTGTTTGGGCTACAACATTTTTTCTAACACAAATGAACACCACAAAATTGTATTCTTGGTGTAGTGTTTGGGTCAAAAAGGAAGATATCCAAATAGTTGAGAAGGAAATAGGAAGTGTGGGGAGAATGTGTCAAGGCATTGGCCAGACTTTCCAATTTACCTTGGTGGGATACATAACTTTGATAAACGGAATTATGAAATCAATGAAAAGGAGAATTGAATATATATGCATCGAGAAATTGCACTCATGCATAGTGTGTAAGTGGTAGAGTTGCACTTATGCATGATAGAATTGTTATGATTGAATGCATTTTTTGAATGCATTTTTGTGAAGGCATGCATACATGATATTTAATGGAAATGTTATGATAGAATTTGAAATGCTACAATTATTACTAACTCGTGGAGTTGAGAAAATTTCAGGGTTTGCTAGGCATTACAACAAGCAATTTGCAAGCTGAGGTAGTCACATGAGCATTGACTATAGGAAATTTATGTTTAGGAAATAGAGTAATAACGGATAGAAAAGAAAAGGCATAATTGATGAAAATTCCTATGCAAAGAATGATAATTTCATTCTAATTAATCAATAGTTTGATCACTGTGATTGAATTTTTAAGTGTAGACAATTCTAAGGACACTTTGTGAATACTTTGTAAATATTGGAATAAAAGTGTGTTGTACAAGAATACTAACAATTTTTTGGATTAATGCAAGATGAGAGTATTGCAGGGAAGTTGGCCTCATGTATGGAACTATTGGGATCCATAATATAGATTATTCCATGTTGTTGTAACTGTTACACATAAAAAATACTCACTTTGATAGTATCACATTTTGCTCACAAGGTCACAAGTGTCGCAGGTGTCAAAGAAAGCATGCTGCCATGATGCCTATGTCGTGCCTATAAAGACATGAGAAAGACACTTGAAACACCTCAAACATTTGATTTGGAATAAGACAAATGAGTTTGCAGGCTTGCAAACCTTTTTCCATCTGAAAGCACCTCAAAAACTAGCTTTTGAAAGAGAAAGCTCCCCTATACCTCTTCTAGGAGCACCGACGCTCCCCCTTACACTGTATGGGAGTGTTATAAAGCTCCTCTGGCCCTTTTGAGGGAGCGCTATGGATTTTGAAAGTGTTGGCACCCCCCTAAAGCCTACTAGGGAGCGCTACAATGCTCTGATGGCCCTTTTGAGGGAGCGCTACCTATTATGGGTAGTTGTTAAGTTGTTGAGATGAATGGGGGAAGGATCTTTTCATTCTTGGAAGGCAGTTGGATTCGAATCCCTAGTCCAACCATGATCTTAGGGCAGATCCTCAACTGAAGGAGGAAAATCCTCACCTTCCCCAAGGATATATCAAATTGTTTAGCCTCTCCAAGGCTATATAAGCAAGTTTTCTAATGGTGAAAAAGGACTAGAAAGAGAGAATCACACCAAACTTATGATCTCATAAGTGGTGCTAGAATAGAGATATTTTGGAGGCAAGAGACCTATGATCTGATAGGGAGAAATTGGTGAAGCTATCATCATTTGGATCGCAGATCTTTTGAGCAAGGGGTAGACAAGGAGGACTTGATAGAGCTGTTGCAATCAATCTACGACTGTAAGCAATGTTTTGTCCTCGTTAATATAATTTACTTGGCCTGTTTATTTCTAGTTTGTGTCTGATTTTACATAAACTTATCATTGATAGATAGATCTGTTTTCAAGCTAATATCAATAGAGTAGGAAGTGGTCGTACTTTGTTTGTCTACAGGATCCATCGAGGAGCGAAAGATTGGAGCTCAACTCGGAGCGTGTAGGGACAAACGTCGATAAAAAGGTACTTATGTTCTCCTTCCTCCTCATGCATTAGTTTGTATAGATCTAAAAGGAAGTTTGTGTCCATGTTAAGCACTTTCTGTCTTAGAGTTAAGAGTCTATCTCTTTGAGGCAATCTACCTTTTCGCAGGGAGATTTTCCTACAACAGAAACTGGCGACTCCACTAGGGATCGAATCAGAAATTTCTTAGTTTTGTCTTTCCTCATAAGACCTTGTCTTACCTAATTGTTTTCAGACCTTGTTCACCCGATTTATCTGATTTCACTCGTTGATTGATTCTTTACCCCATCACACTCATCTTGTTTGTCAAAATTTGATTGGAATTTTGGATTTTTGGACTTTTTCTGAGCTTTAGGACTTCAGCGCTCCCCTGCCTTGTTAGAAGAGCACAAACACTCCCTTAATGTGTTGGAAGGAGCTTTATAATTCTCTATTGGCCCTTATATCATAGCGCCAACCCCTTTTTGCCCAAAATCTCTTCAAAAATTGAAATTTTTGAAGGTCCAAACCCTGTTTTTTGACTTGCTGAGTTGTTTTGTGATTCAATGAGTCTTCCTTTGACCTTTGACATGCTTCCTCCTAAGAAGTAAACACCTTATTGTTCATATTTTATGCCCTTCTTCATTCTTTTTGAGTTTTTGTTGTTGAGAGCTTGAAATCAATCCCTTGCTTTCTTCTCTCCTATCCGATTGGGCGAGAACTCTAGTGAAGGACATTTGAAGTCTGTAATTCTTCTCGTTTGGTTCTTTGAGGTCATATGATCCAATTTCTTTCTCATCCCTTTTGCGTTTTTGGTTTTATTTCTCTTGTTTTATTGCAAAAGGGTGTGTTGTTTGTGTGAAATATGCATATTCTTGTTTGAATCTCCTTGATCTGAAAGGGTAGTTGGTAGGAGAAATTTTGCATTAAATTGATTATCATTTGCATACAAATGACAAAAGTACATCTTAATGATTAGTTTGCATATTAGTTTTGATTTCTGAAATGTTGTAGCATCATATTGGATTTGATTGAGAACAAAATTGATTGAGGGAATTCCTTATCAAGTGTTTGATAGTGAAAACGACTCTTCCTCTTTCCCTTAAATAGGTATTCATTGAAAGGAAATGATTGCTTATCATATTTCATGCATATTTTTGGGAATCGAGTCATCATTCCATTAGTTTCACTTTTTCACACCCTCGGAGTAAACAACATCCATTAAAATCAACGCTTAACTAAAATTTATGAGACTTTTTACATCTTTGTTAGCAAACCTACACTAGTTTAAGGTGTAGGGCTTTGGAATAGGTTGAAAGGATAACTTTCCAAAGCTATCAAAAAAACTTAGTATCTTGTTGTAGGGAGTGTTAAATTCCATTTGCAACATCTTGTCCTAGGAAGCCCTTCTCACACAAGGGTCAAGAACGAGGTCGCGTTGATATTGGCAGAGTTACTCACCCTGCTTTGTTGATATCAGTGTAGAGATTGCACGTATTACGGGGATCACTCAGAGGTATACCCACAATGATGAGTGGAATCCTTTTAAGTTGATTTCGGGCTAGATACCCTGCCCTTGCGTGTGGATTGGACTGTCGACTGTCCCCCCAAGCTTTATTGTTGTTGGTGGTAACCTTAGTGGCCTATCTTTCTAGGTTCTTACACAAGGTGACTATGAAGGGGAAAGTCTTCACGGTACCTGGAATAGACGTTGTTCAAGCTCACTTAGGCTCCTTGGAGGGTAAATCCATAATTACTGCGTGGAAGCTTGCACCAAGGCGTAAGTCCGTTAAGCAGGTCGCCAACGTAACTGATCCACCTACTCTATCTCTGCCCCTTCCTATTTTGATCTCGCGATGTTGGATTTCATCACCAACTAGTGGTTTCATCATAGGAAGGTTTGTTTGATTGATTTCTTCTCAGATTCATAGCGTGTGTTGTTTGTTTTACTTAGTGGACCTTACATCGAGTCAGTGTTAATGGCATCGAATCCTAGGAGTACCAATGGAGGAACCCCTTCTCCTGGGGAACCTTATACCTTTCCTTCATTTGGAAACTTTGGTTCTCCATATGTTGCCACACTGAGTCTTCCAGGACTCACTATTGGATTACCAGTTTGGTTGTTCCCCACTCTGGTGATCCCGAATCCTCCCAATGTTTCAGTTGCACCTAATACTTTGGATGACAATACACCGCCCACACATCAACCTCATGTCAAATTTTCTCCTTCTTCGTCCATCAAGTCTCCTTCCATTTATCCTTCTTCTCCTAGTGAAATCTATAAAGCAAGTAGCCAGGTTTATTAGAAGAAGAAGAAACAGAAAGAGAAGACGAAGAACAACCCGAAAAGGACACAAGCCCCAACAACATCAGATGTTGGCTCTAAGAAACCAGTTACTATTAATAGTACTGGGAGTGTTGATAAGGTAAAAAAACATTAAAATGAAGAATCCAAAACCTAAATTCCCTTGCAGCCTTTGTAAGGGTGACCAATTTCTGAGGGATTTCCCCGGTCTTACCCAGGTCTTAGAAAT
>JZKD02S1123489.1:759814-775922 GCA_000966675.3 Picea glauca | reverse complement strand
CTCAGTTTCCTGTAACTTTGGGAGGGAAAAATATCTTTATCGATGTCATGGTAGTCTAAGACCCCTTGGATTTCACTTTACTCCTTGGGTGGGATTATGTCTATGCCATGAAAGATATTGTATCCACTCTTTTCCATGTGATATCTTTCCCTCACGATGGAAGAATTGTGACTATTGATCAACTTTCATTCATCGACCCCGACTAGGTTACCTCCCTAAGTGGTTCTTATATGCAGACAGTATCACCCTCACCGCATGTCAATTATGTGGTGGTGTATCCCATGATTTCAACTTCCGATGATTTGTATCCGGTAGTTGACATGGTGATCTCTTCGGTAGGGTTATTGGAGCCTTATCTCCTTACCCTTGTCACGACCCTCGACATGTGTTCCTTTCAGAGTGATTGTCTTCCATCCAGTGAAGATCTCTTGGAATCCATGACCAAGTGTTGTCCCTTGACATGGTACCCTTCTAGAGAATTATCCTCTTGGAAGCCATGATCCAGACAAAACCATGAGCATAGTTTCTCTTCTTTGTGGAAAGCTCGTTAAAAAATGAAACTGAGGCTACGAGCATAGTTTCTCTTCTCTGTGTCAAGCTCGTTAAAAAATGAAATAGAGGCATTGAGCATAGTTCTTTTCTAGTGTCAAGCTCATTAAAAAAATGAAACAACAATCTGGGGATCGAAGCTAGAACCTTGAGCATAGTTCTTTTCCTGTATCAAGCTTGTTAAAAAATGAAACAATCACCTCTCCCTTCAAGTTGAGTCTTTCACTAGATCTCGTAGATGTCAAGTCGAGTCTTTCGTTAGGTCTCATTTTTTAACCTTCATTTCATCCACTTGTATCCTTTTTCTCCATCTAGCACAGAAATTAGTGACAACCTCAAAGTCAGTGAATGAATTGAAGGTTGGGGGGGCATGTCTCTTGCCATTGATGATCATTCTGGAGTCAAGTCACTAGCTTTCAAGCTGGGGGCAGAGTACCGAGCTTAGTATTTCTTCTTTCTTGTGCTCGTAAATACATGAGAATGCATCCGGGTATACTTTTATCTCTTTTTCAGACCCTTATGGATACACGAAAAAGGAACCCCCTGGAGTCTCCTTTAAGCTCTTTTCAGACTCTCTAAACATGAAAAGATTACCAAGTGACCTTGCTTCCTTTCACGCTCGTTAAAAGGTTTGAAAGGGCACCTTTTGAGCGATAGTTTATCTCTTTTTCGGCCTCATTAGACTACTTTACGAAAAAGGAACTGAGAGAGTTCTCTTTTAAGTTTTTTTCCAAACTATATAATCCTAAAAAGCCTTCGAGTTTTCTGTCTTTGGACTCGCTAAAGCACACATCGATAGGACCATATGGTATCGAGCCCTTACTTATTTTTGTTCGTTAAACAAAGGAAGAGGAACTTATCGAAGGTGAGTTATATCAAGCATGTGTTATCCTCCTCGAGCTCATTAAATTAAAAAGAGGTACTCATCTATCTGGATGGGGGAAAAAATTGAAAGAAGCAAGCCAAGAAGTCTCTTGAGAACATTATCCAACAATTCTTAGAGTCTCCCTTGAACATGACACTTTTTCATTTGCACGCATTATAACACACTGAACCTCTGCACTGAGCCAATCCTTTGAGTTTATTTCACTCCTTTGGGTCACCTGACGTAAGTCACAGCATCCACTTCATCATCAAGTTTTGGTCCATGTCATGTTTCTGTTGTTGTGCCTTAGTGTTCAAGGGAAGTATCCACCTCGAGAGTCAGCCATCACAAATATCTTGTCTCAAAACCCATGTCAATCCATGTTCATTTGATCTACCAATTACATCTCTATGTATGTTTCGTGTCATTGATGGGGGATACATCAAGGCCCTCCTTCGATGAGCTTATTCCTATTGACCTCAACACATTATCCAGGAATTAGGCTTAGAAACCAGTTAGTACTTTGGGACCTGCATGCCTCAATGGCAGGCCTCCTCACATTCAACAGTAGGTTTACATCATTGACCTTTGATCGGATGATTCCACGGATGTTTGACTCCAACTCATCCATTCACATTCGTTGGAATGTACTAGAGTACCTTGGGAATCATTGATATTAATGGTGATCTCCCTCGCACTTGTTAACAGTTTACATCATTGACCAATAATCAAGTGGTTTCTTCCATGTTTGACATCAGGACATCTATTCACATGGTTAGATTCGTACCATATTGGTATTGGTAAGAAGACCATGGGTTGAGTTATCACTTTGATATATGCTTTCCCTAGGTTGCGAAAGAGTTTCTATTGGAAAAATGACACATATACTGTTACATAGATCCACTTTGTATTGGTCGTGGCTATGTCTTGTCATCTCGTAGATCCACTGTGTATTCATTGTGGCTACGATCAGTCCGAGTCGTCAGAGTATAGATCCACATTGTATCTTTGGTGGCTATACCTTCTTATCAATACAATTATGGATCCACAATGTATTTTATGGCGGCCATATCTTGCAAGTCTTGATCACCCAAGCATAGGTATGCCTGCCTTGGGTTTGAAACATGTCATAATATTTTTTGGATGTTTGTGTGCAAATTTTGTCAGGTTCTCTGCGTCTATACCCTTGCTTGAAAGTCTACAAATCATTTCAATTATCAGTTCCTATCTTCTAACTTCATACTTTGGGGGGAAATCTGTTACACATAAAAAATACTCACTTTGATAGTGTCGCATTTTGCTCACAAGGTCACAAGTGTCGCATGTTTCTCACAAGTGTCGCAGGTGTCAAAGAAAGCATGCTGTCATGATGCCTATGTCATGCCTATAACGAAATGAGAAAGACACTTGAAACACCTCAAACATTTGATTTGGAAGAGGAGAAATGAGCCTGCAGGCTTGCAAACCTTTTGCCATCTAAAAGTACCTCAAAAACTATCTTTTGAAAGAGAGCGCTCCCCTATACCTCTTCTAGGAGCGCTGACGCTCCCCCTTACACTGTCTGGGAACGTTATAAAGATCCTCTGGCCCTTTTGAGGGAGTGCTATGGATTTTTAAAGTGCTAGCACCCCCCTAAAGCCTACTAGTGAGCGCTACAACGCTATGATGGCCCTTTTGAGGGAGCACTACCTATTCTGGTCAGTTGTTAAGTTGTTGAGATGAATGGGAGAAGTATCTTTTCATTCTTGGAAGGCAGTTGGATTCGAATCCCTAGTCCAACCATGATCTTAGGGTAGATCCTCAACTGAAGGAGGAAAATCCTCACCTTCCCCAAGGATATATCAAGTTGTTTAGCCTCTCCAAGGCTATATAAGCAAGTTTTCTAATGGTGAAAAAGGACTGGAAAGAGAGAATCACACCAAACTTATGATCTCATAAGTGGTGCTGGAACAAAGATATTTTGGAGGTAAGAGACCTATGATGTCATAGGGAGAAATTGGTGAAGCTATCATCATTCAGATCATGGATCTTTTGAGCAAGGGGTAGACAAGGAGGACTTGGCAGAGCTACTGCAATCAATCTAGGGCTGTAAGCAATGTTTTGTCCTCATTAATATAATTTTCTTGGCCTGTTTTTTTCTAGTTTGTGTCTGATTTTACATAAACTTATCATTGATAGATAGATCTATTTTCAGGATAATATCAATAGAGTAGGAAGTGGTCGTACTTTGTTTGTCTACAGGATCCATCGAGGAGCGAAAGATTGGAGCTCAACTCGGAGCGTGTAGGGACAAACGTTGATAAAAAGGTACTTATGTTCTTCCTCCTCCTCATGCATTAGTTTGTATAGATATGAAAGGAAGTCAGTGTCCATGTTAAGAACTTTCTGACTTAGAGTTAAGAGTCTAGCTCTTTGAGGCAATCTACCTGTCTGCAGGGATATTTTCCTACAACAGTAACAACCAAGAAAATATGAGATATGATTTAATATTATGGGAAACATTTGAACATCTTATGAAACAAATTTAAATTTCTTAATGAAATTGTTATGATATTATCTGATGTTGATTGTATACATGTGATAAGGATGAGATGATGGATATTGAAGATGGCATGCTTAGGAAGAAGGGATATTTTTGGGGAATTGGAGCCATAAATTGCAAATCCATAGTGGGGATATGGTACTGTGATGGCACTCTCCTTGTGTGTGAAAACATTGGCAAGATGGATCATTGAAGAACTGTGCAACAGTGAAAGGATGCTTGAGTGTGCAAGGGTGAGTGCAGCAAGGAAGAGGTAGCTCAAGGATGCCAAATGAGAAGAATTCTTGCCTAGAATATCTCTATGGAATAGAGAAAATGAATACTAGATGAAGTATGAATACATGAATTTGATGCTTTGAAAAAGTAGAGCAACAATAATATAACAAACTTCAATAGAAGAGGCATGGAGATTTAAAAAATAAAAATGAATGTACATGTATATAATGCACTAAGGATAGTGCATAAATAAGGAAGAGTGGAATTTAATACCCCACGTTGATCCCAGTTGTAATACACATATAGGTTAGCGATCTAGGAAACTTTGGGCCAAACTGCCTATGTGATTATTAGGCCAGGGAGCCTAGATTATTAAAAGGCCAACATTCCTATATTGCAATATGCAATTATAATCGAATATTAATAAAATGTATCAGTGTTGTATATTGACCATACAAAAGAGATGTGGGGAGAAACTACAGTAGAAAGGGAAAGGGGGTTAGGATTCTAAGGTGAAGGGGATAAGTCAAGGGACTTAGGCCTAGGAATAAATTAGTATTATTCCTAAGTACTAAGGTCACATAACATTAGGATATGTTATCCTAAGTTTCAAAAGTGGGGACATGGGCATCCCTTATGTGCTAAGTGTCACATATGACACTTGTAAATATACTTGGGGGAATTTAGTACCTTTCCCCATCTTTCAATGATTATGTCTTCACGATGGAGGGATGGATCATCATTCCATCATTCTAAACTATTTTTTCCATCAACGCACTTGTACTTGGTATTGTTGTTGCTAAATAAGTGGGTTGTTAGGCTCACATGTTGTGGAATAGGAGGTTGTCGGGCCCATGAGTAGTTTCTTTGGGTGATAAAATAATGGGAATTGTTTCCTAGTCCACTGGGAAATAGCTACAAGACTCTAAGAATTCTTGTCTAGCATGTTGTGGAAGTCCTAGAATGGAAGTGGGGTAGTTGAAGGATTGTTGAACATAGAAGGGGCACACTTCCTAGAGTGGGACATGCATGTGGAGAATGAGGGAATGTAGGATAGATGTAGCAGTTGGGCACCTTAGATTGATAAATTCTGCTAATTATTAGATTGTAGTTTGTCTTAGGATTCCCTTTTCCCTGGTAGAGTTTAGTCCCATCTCGGGGTGTTGGCGGGTCCAAATGTTATTTAAAGCAAATGAGGGAGAAATACCAATGGTAGGTCATAATTATACCTACTCTCATTTGGGGTAGTGTTTCCAACGCGTTTATGGGCCTCACTTCCACTCATAATTAAAAGAATAAAAAGGGAAAAAGGGAAAAGATAGTGAAATCCCCCCCAAAGAGTTATAACTAATTCCAAGGTTAAACTAATCTAATCTAACTACTTATAGCCTATCCCAAGATCAAAGCTAATAGATGAGTACAATGAAAGGTAATATCTATAAAGAAGAAATAGTTCACGACAGCCAAGACATGTTAGCACAATAATATTACAGAAATCATCTCAAATAGTTGAAGAGGAAATCTATAACATAATCTATGCACTCATAAGAAATCACAACAACAAAATATTCTAGATACTAAACACATATATAGTTCATATGATCAATACCCAGAAAACATAAATCACAAATACAAGTGCATAATATCCCCACAAGAATTTGCAAACAATTGTGACTTCAAAATGCCCATTTCTCTTTATCACTCAAAGATAATAGTACCATATTTTGTTACAAAGGGAAAAAATCCTCACTCTATCCTTTGAGTTATCTTTTATAAGACAAGAGGGAGATCATTCATTTCTCATGTATATTTGTTTCATTTCTCACATTTCAAAAATGGACATGTGAGCATTACAAAGAGAAGTCGAACAGACTCACGAGTCATCATTTTCTCCTTGTAACATCCCAGTTTTAACCATTATGAACTATAATGTATTATGTAATTGTGACTTAGTCTGGTGAGCTAGTAAAGTCGAAAAGGGGCCAGAGTGCCTAGGAAATGTAATACTTCATATACATTAATAATATACATTGTTGGTTGGATGAAGGACGCAGAAAAAAGAGATAGGGGGCTATGATTCCACAAAAGAGGGGGCTTGAGGGGCTAAGTCTTCTTTTTATTATTATTTTATTCACCCATAATTTATTTTATGCAGAAAATTGGTTACATGGGATTCTTACGGGAGGATGTGTGGTTCTTGTTTCTTGTGATTACATAAACATTCCTTGGGGGATTTTTTCCCTCGTACACTTCTTCTCCCTGGTTTTTCTTCCTCTTCCTTCACTCGGGTTGAATTCATGTTCTCTTGGTATGAGCATGGATATGAATGGCTGCATGAGGATGGCTCCAGGTGACATTTTGGGGGAGTCGTACTCCCCTTTTTTTCGTCTTCTTCCTCTGGTCCATTTTATTACCTTGTTCTTCTTTCCTCTTCACTCACTATTGCTAGTTTGTATGCTATTATAACCCTAAATTTCACCTCACATGCTTACCTGGCATCAGGCCAACTCATATCCCTTCATTTCCAAAACATATGCTAAACAACTCTTTGGAAATCCTCTTGTGTCAAGGCCCACGCACCCTAACCCATTACTGCACGCGTGTGCATGCTGGCTGGCTCACTACAACCCACGTGTACCTAACAAAGTATGAAAAAAGGAAAGTTTCCGACGGAACAAAAAGCTATGGGTCAGTTAACTGAAACTCCCATCCATGCATGGCCAAGGGTTCATCCAAAACCCTAGCTCCTTCTAGACTATAAAAGAAGGGGTAGGGGTACCATTTGGAGGAGGAAAAAATATAGCGAAGAAACTCTGCCCATTTATGCAATCCATTGTCCCAACACTTTAGCCTTTCCTCATACCAAAGGAGATTTAACGCAAAGTAGTTGGAGGACAGAAGAAGAGGAGCCCAGGATTAGGATCAAGGAATGGTGGCTGGTCTCGACATTGATTGTAAGTTGATTCATTTTTCAAATAATAAAAGAATACTTTTCCCATCCCAATACATGATTTATCTATGGTTTGGTTAATTTATGCTTAATTTCTAACCCTAAAGTAGAGAAGTAGCATGCATGCATAGTCGTTTGTCTTGATTGCAGGTCATCTTTGGAAGGAGAAGCACAACCAAGTGGTCAAAGTGCAATGAAGGATCTACATCGAACGTCAGTGACAATGTTAGTAGTCATTCTCCATGCATGTATTGTGAAAGAGGGGTTTAAGTTTGGGTTGTAGGTTAAAAATTAATTTCTTTACGGTCAAAATATGAATGCAAGTCTGACCCTAGTTTGCTAGTCTGTAGGGTATTTTTCCCAACAATAGAATTGGCGAACATACTGGGGATCGAAACCAGAATCTCTAGTTTCATAGACCAGACAACCCGCATGTACATGTGTGAAGAGTAAAGCCTCTTTAGCGACCATACTGGGGATAATACTCTTTAGGGTTTCTGGATTTATTTAAAGTTTTTGGGTAGTTTAAAAAATAGGTGTTCTGTTTTTATTTGCCTGTATTTTTTCTCTTAGGTCTGAGATAGAAAGGAGCCTAGTTCTTCATACTAGTTTTCCCTGACTTTTGGTTGATGGTAGTTTTCGAGACACACAGAGGTACACGCAACCTGCAGAAGGCTTGCACGCGTCTACCCGCGCCCTATCCTCTTACAGCCCACGTGTGAATGCTAGCTGTAGTGATAACAGTAGTGTGTAGGAGTTCAAATACCTTTAGAGGCAGTCCACCTCTTCCCTGTCAGAATTATAAATTCTCATGGGGATGGGGTTTTCTGGAATCCTATCTGAGTCTTGCTGGTTCACAGTCCTATTTCAGATTTTTTTTTTTGCTTTGTTATTCCTTGCATTATTTTTTCTTTTCTATTAGAAAAATCATCCAAGCCTTCAAGAGACCCTGGTTATTAATACCAGAGGCCTCTTCCTGGTCTGGACTGCCTGTTTTTACTTTTTTCTTATAATTTATACATACATGCGGACGGTACAAGGTCAGCCCGCATGTACACACTGCTTGTTTCAGCTCAGCACACGTTTGCATGCGTGCTGTTTTAGAGACAGTTGCGTGCTTGACAGACTACTTTTTGATCAGGGTGGGGCAGTCATCCTCTCCTTTGATGAGAATTATTCCTCTCAGGTGTTTGATTCTAGGGTTGAATAGTCAGTAGGTTAGGTCCTCTTACCCTTAGACTACTTTTTCTTAGTTGATAGTTGACATAAAATATTAGAAGAAAAAGTTTTGTTTTATGGTTTTTAGACAAGCGTAGGAGTGTTTGTTTTCTTGATTTCCATTGCATGTCTTTACTTTGATTCTTTGCAATCTTCTCTTTAAGCCATAATTTGTTTTTCTTGGTTTTTTGCTTGTTAGTATTTTCCCTTTGTTTCTTTATTAGCACTTAAATAAATAAATAAATCTCTTTTTCATTTTCTTGTTTGTTTGAAGAGTGTGTTTCTGCATCATTAGCTAGGGAGAAGTCTTTTGTTTCGTAAGTTTTTGAAGTGAATTTAGAGAATAAGTATCTCGTAGTCAAGCGAATTTTTTTTATGATTGCTGCATAAAATCTTAGAAAAATTGAAAAGAAAAAGAAATCTTTCTTCGTGAAAAGTTGTTGAGATTTTGCATTTCGTAAAAGTCTTTTTGTTTCCAACTTTTTTCATTTCATTTTTTCTTTCATCTTTAAACATCATTAGTTTCACCTTCATACCCCTTGATGTAAGAAAACCCATAAAATCAACGCTAATTTAAAATCTATTAGACTTTTTGTTTGTAGGGTTCACAAACTACTTCTGGACTACAGACTTGAATTAGGTTGGAGAGGAAACTCTCCAAGGCCATTCAAAACCAAACATTGGATTCTGTGATAGGGACTGTCTAAGTCCAGTTTCATGGAAGTTATCTGGGACCCCCCTCTAACACAGGGGATAAACATGAGGTCTCTTGCGGAAAGGTAGCGAAGATAACCCCTCCAAATCCAGACCAATCGTAGTGGAGAACACATATCGAGGGTTTGTTTTGGGATTCCGTCTTTTGCATTTGCCACGAGGCTTCATGGGTCTCAAATCTGTTTGAGGTCCTCAGTTTTCTTCCAAACCATTTTCTCTCGATACCCTTGATAGGTTTCGGGCTTGATACCCTACTCATTGTGGTCTACCTGACTTTTGACTATGCCCGCCTGGTGACTGTTCGCGTGCTGGAAACCTAGTTGCCAATCTTTTTAGGGACATACACAGGTGACTGTGGGGGTATACCGCAGTACCTAGGATAGACATCAGGCCACGCTTTGTAGAGTATACCCGGAGGGTGCTTCCGTGTTTGAGTTGCACTTGCACCGGTAAGTTTCTTTAGTGTTGGTTGTTGTAACTGTTCTTCCAAATAGTTTAGTGATTGCTTGTCTTATCTCTTAGGGGTTTCTTTTTTAGTGTGTGTTACTATTTGAACATGTAGAATACCTTAGCGTGTATTGGATATTCTCACATAGTGGAGGATCCTGAGTTCCATCGGTCACGAAGGCTTCTGGGCCTACCGCTGGTTATACTGGAGCCACCCCCGCCACCATTGAGGTGGAAGCTAGACCAACAAGGATCTTTTGAAGCGACAGAGTTACAAACCATTGTGCCCGAACAACTCCCGGAGGAATCAACTGCCAATCTTGGCTTGGTTGAAACCCCAACCACTGATACCTGGCCAATGGTTATTGTACCAATCGAATTCAATGAAATCCTATCAGTGCCTCACATAGCTATGGAAACAAACGCTGTTACTTCTTATGGGAATTCTTCCATTCCCACCGCAATTGCTACCATAGGGGAATCATCTCCTAACTTACCATCATTGGTCTGAGCCACCATGGTCTCAACTGAAACTATGTTTCATAGTGGACTGACCCCATCTATGGTGGCGACCATAACCCCCTTCAAACCTAGTGCGACAGGCCCTTCGTTCTCATACGATATGCCTAGTTCGGGTACAAATCCTGCACTCACTCACTCCACTTTACAGACTTTGGGTCTGGGGGTAGGGAGCTCTAACACTCCTTTGAAAGGTCAACTTGGGGGCACTCCTGTCCCTTTTAACGCTTTTCCTTACGCTGGAGGTCATATCCCTCCCTCATCCCCTTCGCTTGGTGGTCCGTATCAGCAGTCCGTCGGGAAGCCTACACACACTAGTTTATTTGGAGCCGGGAGTCAAGGAACACCTGTGCACAGTATATTGGTACATTCTTCACCGTTTGTTTGGAACGAGACGTTTGGTAACAACACTTTTGCATCCACCCCTTTCTCGTTTGGGGGAAATCCTATTTTTGGATAGTCTACTCCTGCATAGGGTACTACTCCTGCATAGGGGGCACATATAGAAAGACTTTGGAACTCAGGACAAGGATCTGTTCCCTCCTATGGAATGTCATTCTGGGGTAATTATTTCCACGGTCAATGGAACCCTAGATAGACTACTATGCCTCTCCCATTAAGACTGGCATGGGGTAATCCTTCCCAAATTCCTTCACACACGATGCATGCCCAACATCCTATGTCCTTTATGGAAAATCAGCCAATGATGTCTCCACAGATGCAAAATCCTTATGCTAGTAAGGGCCATGGTTTCTACCAAAATTAGGGCCAGCAGCCAAAATTTTCCTTGCAACCTGGTGCCAGTCAAACTCCAGGACCCTTTTTCCTAGGTTATCAGCAGCAACCCAAACTACCATTCTTGGCGACGTTACACTTTCCAGATTTGACAAGGTTTTTAAATGACCCTATTTGTCATGATCCACATTGGCCTCCTATGCCAACAAAGTTGCCTTCATACATTCCAAAGTTTGAGGCCAACCCTAACAAAGATCTAGGTGATCATGTGACTACTTTCCATCTTTGGTGTTCATCTAACTCATTGAAAGATGACTCTGTACAGTTGCGATTGTTTCAACACACTCTTATTGGGAGTGCCATGAAATGGTACATTGAGCTCAATCGCTCAAGATACTCTTCTTTTGGAGAACTAGCGATGGCCTTCCTTAACCATTTCCAGTTACCTGTGAGATACGACGTTGGCACAAAATTGCTCACCAATTTCGAACAGACAATAGTGGACCATATCTCTGATCATATCTGTGAGTAGAGACGCCAGAAGAGTCTAATCAAAGTACCATTCCCACCAGCATTCTTGCTTGAGTGGTTCCTTAAGTCTCTGGTCCCACAATTATCCAAAGACGTCGCGACTTCCGAAGTTTTCTCCGAAGATGATGCCATCATGAGGGCTCAACAGTTTGAGCTCATATATTCTCAGTTTGGTTTATTATACAACATCCTGCCAGATGCACCACAATCAATACTGGATAAAACTAGATAGAAAGTTGGACCACATGCCAATGGTATCGTTGGTTCAACACAAACTAAGCCCATTGAGCAATTGACAAAACAATTGCAACAATTATCTATACAACACTCAGTGTCCAGCCAGACTACTGCTTTGGCTGCTCCTCCTACCCAAACGTCGGAAGTACACTCTGTGCAGTCGACTAACCCAAAGGCCCCCCAACATCCTGAAGGGAAGAAAAAACAATGAAAGAAGGGTAAGGGGGATAAAAAATCCACTGATAATGCTGGCAGGGACACCACGGAAAAATGGAAGGTGAGGCATCTATGCAACTTGTGTGTGGAAGACCACCCGACCCATCTTTGTCCTCGACTTGCAGATGCCCAAACGTTTATCACACAACAACAACAGGCAGTGTTGACTAATCCCTTTCAACATGGGAAAAATTTAACTCAAGCCTCTACAAGTGCTGAAGGGGGCAACCAAGAAACCTGCCCTCCTCCAAACAATCCCTCATCCGCGAACGTATATATGGTTAGGGGTGATGCTTTCATAACGACTAGAGCATACGACTATAGTAAACCAAGCACTTCTGAGAAGGGTAAAGAAGCTGAACTCCCATCTCTTCCTCTACAGATCGAGAAGACGTTGGGAGAAACAATGACACACATTCCAAAGGGTGCCTTTAAGAAAGCTTCTCACAACCCAAATGCAAGGGCCGCCCAGAATTACTCTGTGGTGGAGGATTTATCACAAACCCCTTGTGTGATGCACACTTTGGAGGTCCTCCAAAGTTGTCCTTCTCAGAGGAAAGCCTTGTTAACCTCTTTAGGCTCTACAGAGACTTGTAACCCGGGTACTATCATGTTAGATACAACCAACTTAAAACCTCGTTTGCCTTACCACGTAGCATTTCAGATAGTAGTGGCTCATCCCACAAAAAATCTTACACAGAATATCTTCTACACGGTGGTTGACAAGGGCGCCTCAACATGCATTATGTCATTAGCATGTTGGAAGGCCATTGGCTATCCCACTTTGTCTCCATCACCTACTCTCCTCATTTCTTTCAATGATCGTTCTTTCCGACCACATGGCATTGTTCCTTCTTTCCCTATACAGTTAGGAGGGAAAACAATGTGTGTTGAAGTAGAGGTAGTTGATGCTCCCCTCGACTATAATCTCTTGTTAGGACGGAGTTGGACTTATGCTATGCAAGCTGTGGTTTCTACAGTTTTCTGAGTCTTGTTGTTTCCACACGAAGGCCAGATAGTGACCATCGATCAACTGTCCTTCTCCAGACCTGACCCAGCTTTGGGGGCATCCACGGTCCCCATGATTGATAATCCTCAACCAAGTGTCGTTAACGTAGGAGTTGTTTTGTGCCCATCTTTGATGGGTACCTTTGATTACCCACCTCCTCACGACAATGTCAAGTTCATATCTAATCACCATAAGGTTGAGATTTTTCAAGTTTTGTCGTTTCGCACGACTTACTTTGAGGATCCTTGGATTCTTCCTTCCCCATCAGCCACGATGGATGAGACAGGGCACTTCGGCATGTCCATGAACTTGTCGGTCATTGAAGTCGCATACTCTTTAGTCCAGCAAGCTTCATCTCACCGTGATTGGACTCCCACACAAGAGTTCGATCCACTTCTAGAGCCTATTTGGGCTCAGGGTTCTCTTGCTAACATTGATTCTTTATACTTAGTCTTGCCTTCTGACGAAGTAGTAATCAAAGAAATGACTAGTCCGGACAAACCTTGGGAAGATCTTCATCATAGATCATACTTTCTCCCCGATTTAAGATGAATTGATGCAGGAGAATTCACCATTACCATGACGGGAGATCATCCATGTCCTATTAACCTCTTAGCTACACAGGAAATTTATGTCGAGGGAAATATGGCGACTATCACTGAAACCATACCCATCAACATCTCCCGAAACCCTAGTGTCATGGAGCATGTCTTCGTCGGAGCAGGTTGTTCCCCTGAAGAGATTCAAATTTACATGGATCTTTTCAAAGAATTCCACGACATTTTTTTCTGGTCATATGAGGAAATGCCAGGTATCAATCCGAAAATAGTTGAACATGAAATCACAACATATCCTAACACTAAGACTGTTCGACAAAAACTTCATCCAATCAATCCTAATAAAGTAACAGCCATCAAGATTGAGGTTGAGAAATTGCTAAAGGTAGGTTTCATTTATCCTATTCATTTGACTCAATGGGTGTCAAACCCCGTGTCGGTGAATAAAAAACAAGGAAGGATTCATGTATGTACCGATTTCCATGATTTGAACAAGGCATGTCCCAAAGATAATTTTCCAACACCATTCATTGACCAAATCATTGATGAATGTGCCGGTTGCGAAGCCTTTTCGTTCATGGATGGTTTTTTGGGATATAATCAAATCCAAATCAAACCTGAAGACCAACACAAAATAGAATTCATTTGTCTGTGGGGTACATTCACCTATCGTAAGATGCCTTTTGGCCTTAAAAATGATGGAGCCACATTCCAACGGGCCATGTCTTTTTAGTTTCATGAACTCAAACATATAGTCGAGGCCTATCTAGATGATTTAGCATCATGCTCTCGCAAGAAAAAGGATCATACCACGCACCTTAGACTAATCTTTGAACATTGTCGCTACTTTAGGATTCGCTTGAATCCAAAAAAGTGCAACTTGTGTGTCACGTCAGGACATTTGTTAGGTTTCATCGTGTTAATAACAAGGATCATGGTTGATCCTCTTAAGGTGGAGGCAATAATCCAGTTGCCCCCCCCATGCACACTCTTACAACTTCAAAGTCTACAAGGAAAGGCGAACTTCTTACGACGCTTCATCACCAACTATGTCAAAATCACTAAGGGCTTTATGCGTTTACTAAAGAAATACATTCCCTTTTTCTGGGACGAAGCTTCTCAACGCTCTTTCGATGCATTAAAACACTCCCTCACAACCGCACCTCTGCTACGACCACCTAATTATAACAAAGATTTCTTATTTTATCTGGCTGCCACAGAGTTAACCATAGGCATGGTTTTAGTTTAGGAAGATGATTCGTTTTCAGAATACGTGATCTATTACCTAATCTGAGGCCTTGTAGGACCGAAACTTAATTATTCCCATCTCAAAAAACTTGCATTGGCAGTCGTTCATGCTATTCAATGGTTTCGTCACTATGTTATGTTTCGCAAGACCACCGTCGTTGTTGTCATGAATCCATTCCAGTACATGTTGACACGACGAGTTATAGGAGGAAAAATGAGTAGGTGGATGGTCATCCTCCAAGATTTTGAATTAGACTTCATTTCAGCAAAGTCTAAGAAGTCATTGGTCTTCGTAGAACTTATTTCGAAACTTCTGGTTGAGTCAGGTGACGTTGTGCCTGAGGAATCACCTATCCAGGGGGATATTTTTTTGATTGAATCTTCAGACCCCTGGTATGGAGATATACTTATATATCTCTAAACTTTGAAGTGCCCCACATCTGCTTCTCATGACGAGTGTCGACGGATATGCCATCAGGCTAAGAATTATCTCATACTCAATGATACGTTGTATCGAAGCGCTGTAGACTGCATCTTGCGTCGATGTCTCACTCATGAGGAGGCCATCATAGTGCTCAACGATTTCCATACTGGAGCATGTGGCGGTCATTTATCTAGGTTGGAAACAACCCAAAATATTTTACAAGCCGATTACTTCTAGCCCACACTTATCAAAGATTGTATAGAATTGGTCAAGAAGTTCCATCCATGCCAAATCTTCTCTCGGAAGATGAGGGAACATCCCGCTCCTATGTTTCCTGTCATCACAGTTGGTCCCTTCACTAAGTGGGGGATTGATTACACTACATGAAATCCCTTGTCAACAAGGGGGCACCGCTATATCATCGTAGCTATCGACTACTTCACTAAGTGGGTCGAGGCTATGCCAACATTTAAAGATGATGGAGAGATTGCAACTCTCTTCTTATTCAATCAAATCATAGAAAGGTTCAGTGTCCTAATAGAGATTGTCACTGACCATGGAAGTCACTTTCAAAACCAAATTATGACCGACTTAACATCAAATCTTGGGTTACAAAAGGAACATTCATCACCTTACTACCCCCAGGCCAATGGGCAGGTGGAAGCTGTAAACAAAACTCTTAAGATGATTCTACAATGCACTATCATCTCAGCCAAGTCAAATTTTCATTTGATGTTATACTCAACATTATGGGCTTACCGAACATTTATTAAGACTGCAACTAGTTTCTCACCTTTCCAACTCGTTTACAGGCTGGAGGAAGTCTTGCCCATTGAATGTCAAATCCCCTCTCTGAAATTGGCAGTACAGTTATTTCTAGACACTTCTCCACTTGAAGAATGGCTAGTGCACCTTGAGCATCTTGATGAGCAGCATCATGATGTGGCCCTGGCCAACGAGGCTCATAAACATAAGTTCAAGTGCCAATATGATAGGTTCATTTTTCCTCGGATATTTTTTGAAGGCGACCTTGTCCTAGTCTATGACCAAGACAAGGACCCCCTAGGGGCAAGAAATTTTAAACCCATGTGGTTCATACCCTTCATTATAAAGGAGGTATTAAAAAAGGGT
>JZKD02S1123489.1:715329-747388 GCA_000966675.3 Picea glauca | reverse complement strand
ATAATAGTATTAATGCCACCTCTTTTTATTAACCTTAATTTAACCTATAATTAACATATAATTAATATTAATATTATTAACACCATATACCATATAGTTAACCCTAAATTTAGCCCCTTTTTTGAACATAAAATTTAATATTAATAAAATGAACCTAAATTTAGCCTATAATTAGTCAAACTAACTTAAGATTAATATTAATAATACTAACTTCCTCAAACCTAGGGTTTACCTCATTAAATTAACCTCAATTTAACCTATAATTAACATAAAATTAATATTTATAATACTAACAATGCTTAGTCAAATTAACTTAAGATTATATTAACTTCCTCAAACCTAGGGTTTACTTCATTAATTTAACCTTAATTTAACCTATAATCAACATAAAATTAATATTTATAATACTAACACCTTTTGGTCAACCCTAAATCTAGCCTACATTTAACATTAAAAACTTAATATTTAAACCACTTAACTCATTAATTAAACCACTATTTATTTTCTTTTGAAAAAATCTCCTAAAAACGAGGGTTTCACTTAGCTGACCGTAGTTTTTTCACCCGCCTCATCACTATTTATTAAAGGCTCCTCTCTTATTTTTCCTCAGGCTTTTTTGTCCTAAAGATGGATCCTTTTGTGGATCCAAAACGTCGACGACAAGTTGTCAATAACACTGTGGGTCTTCTGACAAATTCTGAACAATAAAAGAATACTTTTCCCATCCCAATGCATGAGTTATCTATGGTTTGGTTAATTTATGCTTAATTTCTAACCCTCAAGTAGAGAAGTAGCATGCATGCATAGTCATTTGTCTTGATTGCAGGTCATCTTTGGAAGGAGCAACGCAACCAAGTGGTCAAAGCGCAATGGAGGATCTACATCGAACGTCGGTGACAAGGTTAGTAGTCATTCTCCATGCATGTATTGTGAAAGAGGGGTTTAAGTTTGGGTTGTAGGTTAAAAAGTAATTTCTTTATGGTCAAAATCTGCATGCAAGTCTGACCCTAGTTTGCTAGTCCGTAGGGTATTTTTCCCAACAACATATGCTCTTGGGAGGAGCATGGAAACAATGGAAAGAAGAGGAGAACCATTGATGAATGGATGTAATAATTACTTATCATTCCAGAGGGGAATGGATGTATGTGTGCATGATATTGATGGAAGTTCGGAAAGAACTACCCACAACTATGAATCCTAAGAGTCCCAGCATGGATATTCTTGACCAAAAGCATTGGATCCCTAGAAGGATATGGACAATTATGAGGGACTGAGTGGTAGAGAAGGGGGTCCATTCTTTGGGTTGTGTAGGTTGGGTAGAAGAGATCAGGTGTACTTTGGATTGATGTGAGTGTTGAAGGGCCTGTGATATCTTGAGTGTTAAGAGGCATGTTAGTTATGAGACCGATGGAAATTCGGATAGAACTATCCATAATTGAGAATCCTTGGAGTTTCCAGTAGGGATTTTTGTTGACCAGTAGCACTAGATCCTGAGAGAGAAATGGAACAACCTCAGGGACTGCATGGCAGTGAAAGGTGTTCATTTATTTGGGTTGTGCAGGTTGAGGGGGAAAGAGAGCTAGAAATTAGGATTTCTTGTAAGGTTGGGAAACCTGAGAGCTAGTTAGCCAACTATTGTGTGTTTAGCATTGGCCTAGGACCCATCCTTGTGGATTAATATCCATGGATCGAGGGTGGCCTACTATTGAGAGTAAAAGAACAACAATGTCTATGGTTGGGAGGAACTTCCTTAGTCTGTATTTAGTTGGCGAATCTTTATTTGAAAAGACAAGTTCTCTATGTCACGTGTTTTCTATATAATGTATATTCCATTGTGTATTTTAATTATCTCTGAGATATGTATTTTAATATGATTGTATGCTGGTTATTTGTTGTGCATGGCACGTTGTTTACTGGTTTATGTTGTAGCATGGATCTCGATTTATGCATGTGATTTTCATGCCTCTTTTATTAATGTGAAGTCTTTTAAATTTGAGATAAGTTCATAGAACTGAGTCTTGGGACTACAACATTCCTGGTCTGTCGGTGGTTGGGCGTGTTGTAGCTTGTCTAAGTGAGTTTAAGTGGCATAGGTTGGACCTAGGGATGGATGGGTACATTAAAAATTGGTATCAGAGCTTTTGGTTCAAACATCGGATTATTATAAGCTAGAACAAGTGTGAATCAGGAAGATTCATTGTCACATATTTTATATATCTGCGTGAATTTGGGGGAAAATGGTGGAAACATTTGAGTGAAATCCCCCAAATTCATGGACGGATCTAAGTTTGAATTGTTCCAGTATTGTCTAGAATTTAATTGATTTGATCTACAGAGTTGCAGAGGATCTACAGAGTTGCGGAGCCGAATTCAACTTAGAAGGTAAAAAAATTCTAGTTTTAATGGCCGCTATAATTTTGGACAGAGTTTGGAGAATCGACGGTTGAGATGATAGCATATTGGGGCTTCCGCAGTGCAACATATTATATATCATTTTTGGGATTAACTGCATAAACATAGTTACCAACTTAACGAGAACTCTACAGAGTTCTTGCTTTTGGGGGGGTCAAGTTTTTTACCCCGTTTTTAAAAATGGTGCTACCGGTAGCACCCCACTTTGTTTTTTTAAATGGTCGTTTTTTCACTTATTTTCAAATTGTTCAATTTTTATTTATTTTTCTTTTTTCTCAACGATGGTTTTTCATCTATTTTCAAACTTTTCTATTTTTTTATTTTAATTTTTTATTCAATCACATTTTTAATCATATTTCCATGCTTAATCTAATGTTAAAAATATTGTACACCATTTTTTTTTTTGAAATTAAGATTTTTCATACAATTTTGCCCCCAAATTTGTGGTTATCAGTTTTCTAAATTTTTCGATGTCTTATATCAGTTGTTCGGCCTAGAGACCCATACCATTGCATTCCTCTTTCTGATACCTTTCCAATGAGGTATCATGGGCCTCATTCCAACATTTTTAGAAAAACATTATGGTTGTTTAGACTTTCTCACTCAAGAGCCATTGTCCAGGCCTATGGGTTAATATGGACCATTAATTCTTGAACCTGCAAAAGAGAAAACCCACCAAATCAATGGTTCTCGTCAATTATCCATTAGACCTCGAAAATGGTAGATTGTGCATTCATAACTTCACATCAGAGTCTTCCTATCTCCTGTTCAATTCCCATCCCAATGTATTAACTTTGAGAGCAAGATCTAGTCATTCAATAGATCTAGAGAAATCTACATCATCCATCAAGGGATTTTTTTCATAGTCTTCTCTAAGGTGTCGGTGAAAAGGGATCAAAGAAAATAATATTGTTTCTTCAATTTTTGTGTTGAAAGTGAAAGAAAAAAAGAGAGGTGATGACGTGCATTCAATGATGATTATTCAACATCTAGAAGTTTTGTGGGGTTTCATGGTATCGAAAAGGGGTATCAAAGAATACCCCCCCCATAGATTCATTTTGCATATGAAATATCTATATCATCATTTCTAGGATGATCAATGAACACAATTGAAATTCATTCTGATTCTGAAGGAGACCATTCAGAGTGTTAACTCCGACCATCGAAATTTGTAACCAGAATAGTGTTGTACGAAAAATATCTGATCGTTCACTCGGGGAATAGATAGACAACTCGAGAGAGTTTCTTTTTGGAAATATACTCGAGGTTTAATCTTAAGAAACTTTTCAAAGTAATAATATCATGATCTTGATGTTGGTAGCTTGGAAGGTAAAGGGGCTTAGCTTCAAAAGAGCATGCATAATTCAACAAAGAACTCAGCCGCGAACAACATTTCTATGTGAAAGAAGAAAACAAGGATTCGATTTGATGAAGTGAAGGAACCTTCTCTAATTGAGAAAAAAAATAAAATATTTGTACTGTGGGTACTATAGCCGTAAGGCCATCAACTCCAAGAACAAATGAAGCTTGTAAATGGAGTAGCAAGTGAAATGCAATCCCAACCATTCATCAGGGGAGGTTCGTCAGAGTGATTTGTGATATTAGGAGTAGATGTACTCAGATGGAGAAGGACTCTGACAATGAAGAGTGTAAATGCCAGGGATGATGAAGCTCTGATGTCGTTGTCATAGTATGTGATCAGAAGGCTTGGAAGAAGAGTTGGGAAAAATCCCAATTATGATCAGGGAAAGTAGTGTATGCTACATCAGAACCATGCATTGACACCAAATTCAGATGGAACGAGAAAGAGTGAACCACGTGGAAGCCATGTGGCAGTTAGGTAGAAAAGGTGATTTTTGTCTTAGGAAACTTTGGGAAGCCATAAATTTTAATACGAAACTCGGATTTAAGTATGGTTTTAGTCATTGGAAATATATTTATGAGTAGAATCAAACTATGAGATTTGGCTAGAGGAAATAATAGAGGAAAAGAAGGATAAAACTCAATATACCTTGGGCCTATTTTTCGGGAGAGAGGGAAGGACAAAATAAGAATTTGGTAGAGATCAATCCAAAGAGGCTCAGGAATAATCCTGCAGTGAAGGTGGATCCAACAACCTTACAATATTAGGACCTCAAGTAAATAAGAAAAGGGGAATCTTGGTAAGGATAAAATTCAAGATTCTAGAAAAGGATGAACATATTTCCCCATGGGCCTTGCAAGTCTAGAGCGGTTATGCGAACCAAGTTTCCTTACACCCCTACTCCTGCAAAATAACAAGAAAGAGATCAGCCATGCAATCAAAAGAAGACTAGCTAATACAATAAATAATATATTCCTTGCCTTTATCCAACTTATAATAGGGTGTCAAGTTTATTGAACAATAGTGTGGTGACTGTAGATGAGTTTCTAATTCAAAATAGAATTGTAGGATCCATATGAGAGAGCATAAGTATGCAGTCATGAAACATAACATGTTAACAAGATGGTGTAGAATTTGAATTAGTCAATCAACAAATAATCAACCACAACCTCATCCAAGACATGTGCTATATCAATGAACCATATAGTCACATAGGAGTCATGAATACTTTTGGAATCATATGTTCAAAAGAGGCAATCAACCACTATCAAAGAAAATCATCAATAAAAAATGAACCCCCAAACTTCGTCGAGGTAGGAAAATAAATAACATTAGGCTTAAGAGGTAAAGGATTAGGCAATAGGGTTTAAATTTTAGTTGGGGGCCCCTTTCCTTTTGCTTGTAAAATAAAAAGTAAAGGTGGGTTGTTGCAGCCACAAAAAATGGAGACATGCAGGAAGAACCGATTATATCTGTCAATAGAAGTCTAGGGACCATACTTCATATTTGAATTTTAAATATAAGTTCAACAAATTGCAGACAATTTTTCAATAGGTGTGGATACCACAATGACACAAAAATTTTAAAAGATACAACCAAATACTTATAGTACTTGTAATCTAACACGCCCTTTTCAAAAATCTAATTAATGAGATAAGTTCTTTTACTGGATGCACACTTCATATTGGTTTTGGTTTAACCATGGTTTTTCACTTTTAATACCAACAGACATCTACCTAATTGTGTTCATCATCTCTCTTTTCCTGGCAATAATTCATTGTCAGTGACCTTCCATAGCCCCGACGAAGTTACCTCAGTACCATACAAGAATAGCTCCACTTCTAGTAGGTGTCAATAGCCCCAACGATTTTACTTTTACTTCCTTGTTACAAATCAAAATTCCTCACTTTGACAGTGTCGTAAGTGTTGCACTTTCATTGTCTCAAGTGTCGTAAGTGTCGCAAGTATCACACTTTTATTGTCATAAGTGTCAAAAGTGTCTTATTCACTTTTCCTAAGTGTCACATATCAAACGAAACCATAAAAACACTTGCTACAACCCCTAAACCATGTTAGAATAAGAATCCCCATCATCTGGCAGTAAAAAAAAAGTATTTTTACTAGGGAATTACTCATCTTGGTGATATTTTGGAAGATCAACACACCCCTGCTCATACATAGGGAGCATTAGAGCTCCTTTTCCATATCAAGGGGGGCATTGTAGTGCTCAATTGTCCATTTTAAGGGAGAACTAAGTTGGTTGAGGGAATCTTGGAGGAAATCCCACTTTCCTCTAAAGACAACTATGGATGGATTCAGTAAATTTGGATTGAATATGACTCTAGGGATGCATCTAAGGAAGATATCACAATTAATGGAGCCATATCCTACACCATTTCCAAATATACTGAAGGTGGTTGAGCCTCTCAATTCCTATAAATGGAGGCATTTCCATGGTTAAAAGGAGGATAAATCAACAAAGCATTGTTATTTTGATTGTGGATATTTCAAGCAAGGGTTGGATGAGGAGGACTTGGAGAGGATGCTGAAACATCATCTGAAGATTATAATTTTCCTTTTGAAGTTATCATTAATATACTTTCCCTATTTCCTTCAAGTATTTGTTTACATGTTCTTGTCTATGGTTGTCTTAATCTACATAGATAAATTGATTTTGTCTAATCCATTAGAGTAGGATATAGTAGTTTGTTTCTTGTTGTCCACTGTAGGTATTGATTAGACATCACAGATAGGATAATATTGGACAAATGTTGTAAATGAGGTTCATCATACCTCCCCTCCTTATCTCTTTTTCGATGGAGAAAATGAATCTATAGGAATGGTAATGTCCAAATGTAATTTTTTGTCTTGGTAGAGGGGTCTATAATCCAAGGGAAAGTTCACCTATCCATAGGGGAATATTTCCATAACAGAAATTGGTGACTCCACTGGGGATCAAACTTTCATTTTTTCTTCCCTTGGTTTGTCTGATACTTTTCCCTATCCTTAGATCCTATTTGTTTATTTGGTCTAAAGTTTTCATCTTTCTTGTCTTGGCTAGTTGTCTTACAAAGCCTTTTATTGAAATTTCCTGAGTTATTGAGCTATTTGATATTTTTTAAAACTTTCCTCAAAACTATCACTCCCTTGCATTTCAAGACAAGGTGTTGTTTCTTGATCAGTGCTCCCCCAGAGCCTTCTAGGGAGCATTGTAGTGCTCTGGTGGCTTGGTTACCATAGAATTGATTTCCTCTTCATAGGGTAAATTTCAGTTTCTTACTTGTTAGGTCTAGTATTTGGATCGTATTCTCTAACTTAGAGCTTATGTTGTCTGATCTTGGCTCATGTTTGATTATAAACTTGTTTTCCTTCCTGCTTTTTAGTCTTTTTGATTTTTTGTTTTCTTTCTTGTTTGAAAATTCGACCTTTTCTCTCTCAAATTTGGTTTCCCTTTTGCCACTCTTCTCAATTATTTGATTGATTGGGAATTCTCACAAGAAATCTTATTGATAATAGGTCTCTTGGTTTCTTTGTATTTGATATCTTACTCAATTATTGAAGACTATAAAGTATGATTTTGTTTTCTTTCTTAGTGTTTTTTAATCTTTCATTATTGAGAGTATATTTTTTTGTATGATCTTTTGCTTCATACTCTTTTCTATCATCATAGTGAACTTTTTCATTATTAGTTAAAGAGAAAAGAATTAGACAAACATCATAGTTTGCATCTGAAAAAATCAAACAGAGAAGGATTTATATGCATTGGTTTTGGATATTGAAAAGTTTTTCTTTGTGATAAATTGGCAACTGTGTGAATTCTTCTTTGGGAACAAAATAGCATAAAATTTTGCATTTGTTTTGAGTGTTTTTTAGTGATGAAAATAAAAGAAACACTTCTCCTTCCCATAATTAGAATTTCATTGAAAATAAAAATTGCATATCATTATTTTTACCTTCTTGTGGAGTCGAGTCTCAAAGATAATTAGTTTCACTTTCATTCACCCTTGTGTAACAAACAACCAAAAAAATAAACGCTAATTAAAATTGAACTAGAAATGTTTATTTTTAGATATTTACACCAATAATAGACTAGGACTAGAGATTTGGGACAGGCTGTGAGAATAACTCTCCAAATCATTCAATACAAACACAAAATCTTGTGATAGGGAGAGAAAATATGACCTTCATATAAGCATAGTTGGGATCCCCCTCTCACACAGGGGTTAAACATGAGGTCGCGTGTGGGAGAGAAACAAAGATTATCCCTTTGAGGCTTAACCAAATGTAGCGGAATGATCACATATTGGGGTTTCTTATTGAGAATCAATTGTTATCATTTGGTCTTGGAGCTTCATGAATTTTGAATCTGTATAGGGTCCTCTGAGTCTTACCGTTCTATTTGTCCTCAATTCTCTTGAATAAGTTTCGACTCAATATCCTTCCCATATGTTTAGACCTTCCTGTCAACTGTACTCACCCAGAGGCAGACTACGAGTTGGTATCCTTAGTGGACATAATATTTAGGGTCCTTACAAGAGGTGATGGTGAAGGGAATTCTTTGTTGTACCTATATTAGACATTGGTCAAACTCATTTGGGCTCCATGGAGGGTAACCCACAGGTAAAACCATGAGGGAAATTGCACCAAGGTGTAATTCTATTAAGAAATATGCCAATGTAACCGATCCACCTTCTCAATCCTATCACTTTCTCACTTTGTTCATGCAATGTTGGATTTCATCACCAACTACTATGTTCATTGATAGAATATATTGTTTTTCTTATTGGTTTTCTATATTTTTAGCGCATGTTGTTTGTTCACCCTATTTGTCCTTAAAGATGGTACTGTGGCTAATAAAGGTCTTCATAGATCACGTAGGATGAAAGGTTTTCCTCCATAAGGCTATGAACCCATACCTCCTAACTCACCTAAAAACACTTACTGTGAATAGGTTGAAAACTATTCAGACACTAGGAGTGTCGCTACTCCTTTGATTGAAAATCATGAGGGAGCTCTAGTAGTAGTTTAGGAATGTCCTACCCCCCCTACCAACCCAAATTTGACAAACCATCATGATCCACTCTTTCTCCAAGTATAATCCTAAGGAAATATCATAGTCGAATATTATCCTAGGCTATCGTCAAGGCTATACGATCAACTTGACATGGAACTAGAACAATGAGATCAAAATGAATAATTTGCCACACATGTCAGCTCTACTGAAATGGTAGATCCACATCAAATACAAGTTTTTCCTATATGGAGAACTCCATCAGGTTGTGATCTTTATGAAAAATGTAATTTTATCCAACCACTCTTTAACCCTCCACATATATATGTCACCATCGGTGTGGATGAAGGACCATCGAGTCAGTACACTGACCATCTTGTTGGACAAATAATCAATATTTCTACCACTTAGAAATAAGTAACGAGTGAAATATGATTCTTGTTACGTAGTCATTTTCAAAGTACCGTGATGGTTACACCTACCATAACTCTTCAAGAAATAGCCTCATACACACCACAAAACCCCATTGGGACACCCTCACATCAAAGAATGAAAAACCATGTCATACAACAAAACCCAATTGTAGGACAAGTCCCTACTGGGGGGAAATCCTCCGTTAGTGGAAAAATCCCTCCCAGGGGAAAACCCTTATTTAGTGGCCAAATCCTGACTGAGGGAAACCCGCGTTTAGTGGACAAATACCTACTGGGGGAAACCCTCATTTAGTGGAAAAATCCCAACTGGGGGGAAACCCCCATTCACCGATCAAATCCCAGTTCTTACCCAACCTATGGTAGAGGGATAATTTCAAACTTAATTTTTTGGAAACCCAGAATGGTCCTAGGGACCACCCTAGGAAGGACATTTTAATCAACCATATCAGGGAGGATATTCAAATCCCAACCTGTAGGGAGGATCCCTAAATCCCAATCCTTTTGGACTATATTCTAGATAACCCTTCCCAGGTGTCTTGAATCCCACTTGGGGTCCTCAAGGCAAATCATTGTTTCCTCCACAGGGTGAAATAAGTTACCCTCCTCAGAATCAACTTGGGTACCCTCCTCAAGGTCAACCTGGTTACCCTCCTTAGGGGAAACCTAGTTACCCACTTCAAGGTCAAGTTGTCTATCCTCCCCTAGGATACATTGGTTATCCTCCCCAGAGATAAATGGGTTTTCCTTCCCCTTTTATGAAAATTCCTCAACAAATGAATCCCACTTTTTCTTGTCAAAATCCACAACAACATCATATGGGAGGACATGTTGGATACAACTATCCACCACAACCATTTTATGGTCCTACTGGTGTTCCAATGCCACACCAGTATCATCCTCAAGTAAATTGATAGTCACCTTTCTTAGTTACTTTCGATATATTGGATCTATCCAGATTAACAAGAGATCTCATATTACACTCTCCTTTTTGGCTAGTCATTCCAGCTAAATTACCTTCTGGTATTCCATAATTTGACGGTAAACCTAGAGAAGACCCTAATAACCATGTCATCAAGTTTCATCTATGGTGTTCATCAAACTCATTGATGGATGAATCTATTCATTTACATCTTTTCCATATTACTCTTATGGGTTTAGCAACCAAAAGGTACATTGAGTTACAATGTGAAACTTTTCAAGATTTCAATTCACTTTCCATGGCTTTCCTCACTCATTTCCAATTTTCCATTAGATATGAAACTGACACATAAATCTTGACCTCCCTTTGTCAAACTAACTTCATACATATTTCTAAGGATATTCATGAATGGAGATGAAGGTGATGGTTGATCAAAGCCACCATTCTCGACCAGTTGTTGGTTGAATGGTTCACTAAATCTCTATTAACTCTTATTGCTTGCAATGTTGACATGGGTGGTGTAGTCACTGAAGGGGAAGCGATTTCACATTCCCAATATTTGGATCTGATGTATTATGAGTCTAGTACTTTGTAATAATTGATCCCAAACACTCCCTAAAAATAAACCAATCCATCGAAACCATCCTCCACCGCTCATTCAGATGGTGTTATCGGTTCCATCAAAACCTAGTCTGTCTCACCATCAACTGGCATAACTAATCATTCAATAACTACCTCAACTATAGTACAAACTCCACTCTCATCAAATACGACCCCTACTAAAGTATATAAATTGAAGGCATTTCAATCTTCTTCACCACCACAATTAGGGGGGGGGGAATAAAAATAAGAATAAACCCAATAAAAATAATAATCAAACTGAAAATACAAGAACAACCACCTGCTATGGAAAAAAAATCACAATGAAAACCAAAATTTCCATGTCTCATATGTGTTGAAGATCATTACAAACGATATTGTCCCCATGGGGAAGAAGTAGCTAAATTATTTAAAGGAAATTATTAGCCCATTGTTTTGACGCATCCTTTTACACAACAACAATCACTAGTTTCAAAACATCTTGCACCTCCACAAGGAGGCAACCTAGGTCATCCTCCTAGTGAGGATGCTTCATTGAGTGCACACATTTATATGTTTAATGGTGTGAATTTGACCACTCTATCTACGACATATGACACACCCCTAGGTAAGCCCAGTAAGGAAAGTGTAACTAATGGAAATGTGATTGATTCACCTTCCACTTCAGTTACCCCTCTATCTATACCTCTCTAGATTGAAAAAATGAATTTTGACTCTATCTCACATCCACCCAAGAGTAAATAAGAAAGTTGACCTTTAATAGTAACTCTCGTGCTTCCCAAAACTACAACATTGTTTAATATTTGGTCCAAGCACCTTGTGCGATGTTGGCTCTCGAATTTCTACAACACTTCCCTAGACAACATAGGACTCTCTTGGAAGTCGTTGGAGATATAGATCCTAAGTCATCAAATAATATCATGTTTAATATAGATAATTTTAAATCACGACTCTCTCACCAACTTGCATTCCAAATTCATTTTGTTGTCCATAATGAACATATTAATCGCAGGATATTGTATGAGGGAGCCTCAATGTGTGTCATCTCCATAGCCTTTTGGAAAGGCCTTAAATCACCTGGTCTTAATCAATATCCAACCTTGTTAAAATCATTTGATGGAAGAGGTTTCCAACCTCATGGATTGTTACAATCCTTAGTCATTCAACTGGGGGGGGGAATTGTTTATTTCGATGTATAGGTAGTTGAAATTCCTCTTGATTATAACTTATTTCTAGGAAGAAGTTGGTTTTATTCCATGAATATTGTCACTTCATCAGTTTTTCTATGTGTTCAATTTCCTCATCAAGGAAAAATAGTCACCATGGATTAGTTAGATTACTGCACCCCTGATGCTTGCACTCAAGCAACCAACAATATTCCATTTTTGTGGGATTCAAATATTACTTATGAAAGTGTCAGGGTAGGTGTATTAAAATATTCTTCTCTCATGGGAACTTTCCCCACGCATCTTCCTCCAACTACACAACATATCAAAATGGTTAATATGATTTCAACTATGGTACATCGGTCCCTCGAATCATCTGATCCATGGATCGTACCTAGTCCCTTAGAATTTGATTCACTAGGTGACACTATGCCACATAGTCCTGTAGAGGTCGAGTATGATGCCATTCAATATGCTTCTCCTTCACCTGATTACCAACATCTATTGGAATCTACTTTCTATTCGCTACCATCTTAGTTAGATTCTGTATCCTCCACTTTTTATTACATCCTATGTATTTTTCCATTCGATGAATCTATTATGGAAATTCTTAGTATCTAGGAGGAACCATGGGATGAAAACCACCATCGTTCATCCTTTCTTCCCAGTTTGGATGAGATTGATAAATATATTTCATCTATCTTTCCCACCAATATTGTTGATTCTCCCCAATCTATGATACTCACTCATGACACAATATTAGAGGGAAATTTGAGAAACATATCTCAAACACAACATTGGTGTATCCACAAAATAAGGTATTGTGGAAAACATACAACTAGGTGCAAATTGTTCAACTAAAGAGATTGAAACTTACACTTCCTTGTTTAAATAATTCTGCGACATCTTCTCCTGGAACTATGAATACATTTCAAGGATCGATCCTTCGATCATTATGCATGAAATCAAAACTTACCATAGATTTAAACCTGTAAGAAAAAAACTTTGCCTGGTTCATCCCAATAAAAATGCAGCAATCAAGGAAGAAGTAGAAAAATTACTGAAATCATGTTTTATTTACCCCGTACCTCTAATCGAATGGGTTTCTAACATCGTTCGAGTCACCAAGAAACAAGGGACAATTCATGTTTGTGTCGACTATAGGGATCTACATAAATCTTGTCCAATGGAAAATTACCCTACGCCCTTTATCGACCAAATTATTGATAATTGCATCGGGAGCATCATTTTCTCTTTTATGGATGACTTCTCTAGCTATAACCAGATCGATATTTTACCCATTGATCAACAAAAAAAAACCTTCATCTTCCCATGGGGGACTTTTTCCTATCGGAAATTACCTTTTGGCCTTAAAAATTTTGGATCTACGTTTCAATGGGCTATGTCGTATGCTTTCCACAACATCAAAAATATTCTTTAACCCTATCTCATAACTTGCCAGCTCACTTGACTCATCGAAGGGATCATATTGGTCATCTAAGAGAAATACTTCTTAGATGTAGGTATTATAACAAATGTTTGAACCCCCATAAATGCATTTTTTTTGTTGAATCAGGGAGACTCCTCAGCTTCATAGTGTCCAAAGATGGGATTAGGGTGGATCCCTTAAAAGTCAAAACTATTCTCGCTTTAACTCCCCCCAAAAATCTTACCCAATTGCACATTTTCAAGGGAATGAAAGCTTTCTCCATTGTTTTTTATGCAATTATGTCAAAATTACTAAAGGATTCATGAGATTGTTGCAGAAGGATTCCCCTTTTATCTGGGATACAACTTCTCAATGCTCATTTGATGATCTCAATCATGATTTAACAAATACGCTATTGTTACATACCCCCAATTATGCAAGATATTACATCCTTTATTTGGATACCTCTTCTTCCACTATTTCCATGGTGTTAGTCCAATAGGATGATGACAACATCGAATATGTGATCTATTATTTAAGTAAGAGCCTTTCAAGTCATGAACTCCATTATTCACATGTTGAAAATTTGGCTTCGGCAGAAATTATTGTTGTCCAAAGGTTTCACCACTATATTTTTCTTCGCACTACCACAATCATTGTTCACTTGAACCCCATGTATCACATATTGAATCATCAAGTAATTGGGGGAAAATATTCTAAATGGATCATCATTCTCCAATAATTTGATCTCAAGTTCACCAAATCTAAAGCTAAGAAATAGTTGGTTTTTGTGGAATTAATTTGCGATCTTCCCCATAATGATGAGAATATCGAGACTAGTTATTACCTTCCTAATGAGTCATTGTTCCTCATTATCACATTTGATCAGTGGTATGGAGACATTATTTTGTATCTCTAGAACCAATGCTTACAGGCAGTCATTTCATATGATGAACGACGTCGCATTAGACGCCATTCAAGGTACTACCTTATCGTTGGTGACACTTTGTATCATTGTGATATCGATGTTGTTCTACGAAGTTGCTTAACCCATGAAGAGGCTAAGCAAGTTTTAAATGATTGTTACATTAGAGCTTGTGGCGGTCATATTTATGGGATGGCTACAACCCAAAAACTCTTATGTGTCAGTTATTTTTGGCCTTCCATATTCAAATACTTTATTGAGGCCATTAAAAAATTCCCACAATGTCATATCTTTCAGAAGAAAGCACATACCCACCCAAATCCACTCCATCCAATTGTCTCCATCAACCCATTTTCAAAATGGGGTATCTATTTCATGAAATGTAAGACTACCTCAGCCAGGGGGAGTAGTTATATTATTGTTGCAGTTGATTATTTCACTAAATTAGTTGAGGCTATGCCTACATTTCTTAACTATGGCTGAACTACAAAACTTTTCATGTTCAATCACATCATAGTTCACTTTGGATTCCCACAAGCTATTGTAACCGATCATGGATCCCATTTCCAAAACCATATGATGGGTGAATTATGCATCAAGTTAGGTTTTGATAATGAAAATGCATCCCCTTACTATCCTTAGGCCAATGGACAAGTTGAAGCCATCAAAAAAGTCCTAAAGACCATGCTTCAATGCATGGTGGGGGTGAACAAAACCTCTTGTCATTTATATCTCTTCTCCACACTCTAGGATTATCAAAATTTAGTTAAAACTTCCACTAGATTTACACCCTTCCAATTGGTATATGGGTTGGAAGTGGTGTTGTCGATTGAATGCAAGATTGCATCCCTGAAAGCAACCATAGAACTGTTACCCCATACTTTTGTTGAATAAGAATAATTTTTATATCTAACAAAGTTGGATGAAACCCATTGTGATGTTTCTCTCATCAACAAGACATATAAAAAATGCATCAAGAGTCAATACGATAAGTATGTTCAACCTCGCACTTTCACAAAAGGAGATCTGGTCCTGGTCTATGACCAAGATCATGAAAAACTTGGTGCAAGTAAGTTAGAACCTATATTTCATGGTCCATATACTATGAAACATGTACTACAGAGAAGTGCCTATGAGTTAGTGGATTACAATGGATTATCCCTCAGTGAGCCCCAAAATGGATTTACCTAAAAAAGTACTATGGATAGAATATCTCTCATGTGTTGTTTGTACTATATTGTACTATATGTTTTTGGTTTGGTGTATCTTTACTTTTGCATGCACAATTTTTGCCTCATTCTTCAACGCTGCTTATAATTTTCTTTATGATTGAATGCGCAGATGTCATCATCATTTCCTATTTATTTCAGATTTGTGCATGGTGCTAGTCGACATACCCAGAACATAGCTTCTACAACTTGGTTCATCTACCACTCTAGTGAGTTAGTGAGTTTGGGAGGAATTTTCCTCGGATCTGCAACCAATAACGTTGTAGGATATCATGCAGTAATTGGACTTTTAACCAAGGCTTCTTATTTAGGAATATCTCAACTGATTATCAACCTTTATTATCAACTCGTGGTCTGTCAACTTAACCATGAATACATTGTTCGTAATCCATTTTTTTTATGTCTCCATCTAAGGGTTCGTTATCTCGAAAGATATTTTGAATTTTTAGAATATAGACATATATCGATAGAACTTAATATGATTACAAACTCGTTATCAAATTATATGTTGGATTGGTACATTACACATAGATAAGAATTCATAACATAAAGCACATAAATAAAAACATCACATCTTTTAAAAAACATAAGTAGCCATGGAAAAACTCATATATATGCGTCTATATATAAATTAGCAAAAGTGTGTTAAAATACATCATCCAAAAGGTACATAGAAGGGAAAAAATGTGGGCCATTATGCCCATGAAATCATCATAAAATACTATTGGGTCAAGAGACTCTGCTCATCTTCCTACACTACATTGTGCTCTACATAGCACAAAACCGCTTTGGCCACTTGTTTCAGCATATTATTAAGGCCTTCCTGCACTCTGACTGTGTGCCTCTAGAGGTGAAAAGGTACATCACATATCCTCATGGAGGGAACACCCATGGTCTATCCATGTAGGTTCCTCTACACCTCACATAGTCCTCCCACTCCGCACCAAACACTGTTGCTACCTAAATATCACCACAACATCCTAATGTCGGCATCCCCACCGGACGTGATATACCTCTGTCTGCATGATGAAAAGAAATGATTTATATCCCTCGTTGTACAACAAAAAAATACATATATACATATAAAAACAAAACAAACTATTGCAAGGTCATGATATTTCATTTTTTACCTGACACATCCCCCTATGCCTCTTCGGGGAGAACTAAATCCACACTTCCCCTAAAGTAAACTCTAACATAAGTGAAATCCTATATCACCACAAGATGCCTTCTCCACCATGAGAAAAATTCAATGGTAAAACAAAAGGTTGAGGGTTCATTCCCCAATTGAGGCGAGAGGCTCATCCACCTCTCCATCCGGGGCTCAGAATCAAGGCGTGTTATCAATGCAACATCTGGTTGCATCTATGGAAATCACTCTAAAAAGAATAAAACCAACCATATCCAAATTTCTTCTGCCTACCTGTTCTACACTTAGATATTTGTTCTTTGATGCTTCTTAAGAACCCTGCATGCCAGTTAAAAATATTGGGCTCCAAGCATTGAACAACATATGATATATGAGATTTGGAAGCAAGATGGGCACTCGTGCTTCCCACCAGTTTAGTTATAGAAAAGAGAATGGATTGAAGAGGTAGATCCATCACATATTTGATTATGATTCTTCCCCCTACTAAGCTTGATCCCGACACACAATACTAAGCAACATATACATCTGTTGGAGCTGGAGTAGACCAGTGTCCAAATAAAATAATGGGTGCTCCCCTCTTCAAGAGCCCTGTCAGAAAATACACTTCTTTGATGTCAATCTCAAGCATATGAGATCCTATCTGAAACACTTTCTCATCGTTGTCCCATAACCCAATTAGATACTCGAGAAAAAGGACTTATTTTCTCATGTTTTGTAGCTTGAAATACTTCAACAAACCTCATTTTTGTAGAGATTCCCTCCCTTGAGTGTCTTGTAAGGAGGCCATATCATTGAATTCAAGCTCTATTTCCTTCCATTCAATCTGATTGGCTGATCAAAACTTGCAAATTCAAAAACAAATCACATTAGCCAAGTTTTCACAAAAGGAAAATGCTTTCTCACAACTAAAAAATAAAAAATGTTTTCAATTTTTGTGCCCAACTCTCCTTAGAAGGAAAAACCAGAGCACTAATTCTCCCCTAGAAGGAATACTAGGGAACTGAGATCTCGACCAACACCCCCATCGATTGGTTAAGGGAGCGATGATCCTGTTCGGCGCTCTAGGGCTTTCTAGAGAACTAAAACTCATGAAATAAAGGTCGGAAATGAAAAAGAAAGAATGCAAATGAATGAGAGTGATCAGACTACTAACTTGATCTTGATGAAACTACAAATGGTCGCCCATAGCTCCCACAATCGAAGCTAGAATAATCTCTCTCAAAGAGGAAAAACTCAAGAAGAAAGGGAAAATTGTAAAATCAAAGGTGAAAATGAATTGTTTTTTCCCTAATTGGATTTTTTACTATTTCTAGATAAAGTCATTTAAACCCTTTTTTCACATTAATAAAGTTTGTTTTTTACTTTTTTCCTAAATTATCGTCAATTTTTAAGGAACTACTAACTTTTTTTCCCAAAACAATTTGTTTACTCAAGTATATATGGAGCGGAGACTTTTCGATGACCTTATAACTCTATTGAGAAAACTTCATTGTACTTCAAGTTCATTAAAATATTAAGAGTCGTCTATTGGGTGATAGATTACCCTTTTTTTGGTCCCAGCAGACTAACTACAAAAAAGGAACGCTCTAGTCAATCTCAGCTAGAAGAGTTCTCCGTTGTATTATTTTATACATTTTCGGACCTCAGAGACTAAAATTATGAAAAAGGACAACCTTGTACTTTTCTTTAAGTTATTTTCAAACTCCCTAAACATGAAAAACAACCGAGTTTTCCTTCTCTAGACTCACAAAACTATACATTGAAGGGCCCATTTAGGTACGAACCCTTACTTATTCCATATCGTTAAATAAAGGAAGAGGAACTTATCGAAGGTGAGTTATATCAAGCATGTGTTACCCTCCTCGAGCTCGTTAAACGAAAAAGAGGTACTCATTTATCTGGATGGGGGGGAATTTAAGGAAGTGGGTTGATTTTATTAATATATTTTAAGGCATCTCTTATGGTCTCCCTTGAAAACAACACTTGTTTTAAACTCACCATACACTTGGATAATACATTAGCCTCTACACTGAACCAATCCTATGATCCTTATACTCCTTTGGCCCATCCAAAGAATTCCCCAACACCCGCTACATTATGTTTTGGTCCACTCTGAGTCTATGCTTCCAAGTATTATGTCGTGCCTCAATGTTCAAGGGAAGTATTCACCTAAAAATTCATCGATATACAATATTACCACTTCCCATACCTGTGTCAGTCCATTTTTATCTACTATATCTTATCACTTTTATGTGACAATTTCTGTGTTGATTGATGGGGGATACAACAATGCCTTCCTTCAACGAGTCTTTTCCTCTTGAATTCAACAAATTATCAAGGGAATATACTTAGGAACACATCAGTACCTTGAGACCTGCATTCCTCAATGGAAGGCCTCCTTGCATTTAGAAGTGGGTATACATCAATGACCCCTGACCGATTGATTCCACAAACGTTTGACTTAATCTTAATATTCACATTCGTTGGATTGTAATTTAAAGTACCTTGAGAGTCATTGACATCAATGGTGATTTCTCTCGCGCTTGTTAATGGTATACCCTAATGATCGGTAATCAAGTAGTTTTTGACATTTTTGACATCAAAGCATTCATTCACATGGACCAAATTGTACTATTATGGGATCAGGATGAAGACCCTGGGTTGAGTATTCATCTGCATATACACTTTCACCCAGGTTGCAATGCAGATAATTTGACTAATATACATGTTTTAACATAGATATTTTATTGGTCTGTGGCTATGTTCTTATCACATATCGGCTCCACTATGTATTCTTTCGTGGCTATGATTAAGTCAGGTCATAGAGGGATGGATCCACATTGTATCTTCAGTGGCCATATCCTTAATCAATATCATCATGGATCCACAGTGTACTTATTTATGGTCATGCTTTGAGTCATTTGTATTCTGAGCATAGGTATGCATGCCTCGAGAATCGAACACATATAAAAATTGTTTGATGGTTTTCTATAGCTTCTGCCAGGTTCTCCAAATCCATACCCTCTCTTCGAAGAATCTAGAAATTGTTTCATCCATCGACATTCATCTTTTGAATTCACACTTTGGGGGGCAATCTGTTACACATCAAAATTCCTCACTTTGATAGTGTCGTAAGTGTCACACTTTCAATGTCGCAAGTGTTGTAAGTGTCCCAAGTATCTCTCTTTTATTGTCACAAGTGTCACAAGTGTCACAAGTGTCGAATTCACTTTTCCTAAGTGTCGCATCTCGAACGACACCATAAACACACTTGCTAAAACCCCTAAAACATGCTAGAAGAAGAAGCCCCATCATCTAACAGTCATAATAAGTATTTTTACTAGGGAATTACTCATCTTGGTGAATTTTTGGAAGATCAACGCCCCCCTGCTCATACATAGGGAGCGCTACCACTCCTTTTACATCTCAAGGGGGGCATTGAAACACTTTGTTTTCCATTTTAAGGGAGAGTTGATTTAGTTGAGGGAATCTTGGAGGAAATCCCACTTTCCTCTAAATACAACTATGAATGGATTGGGTTAGTTCAGCTCAAATATGACTCCAGGGTTGCATCAAAGGAAGATATCACAATTAATGGAGGCATATCCTCAACTATTTCCAAATATAGTCAAGTTGGTTGAGCCTCTCAATTCCTATAAATGGAGGCATTTCCATGGTGAAAATGAGGAGAAATAAGCAAAGCATTGTTATTTTGATTGTGTATATTTCGAGAAAGGGTTGAAATGGAAGGACTTGGAGAGGTTGCTTCAACATCATCTGAAAATTGTAAGTTTCCTTTCGAAGTTATAATTAATATACTTGGCCTATTTCATTCAAGTATGTGTTTACATGTGCTTGTCTATGGCTTTCTTAATCTACATAGATAAATTGATTTTGTCTAATCTATTAGAGTATGAGATAGTCATTTTTTCTTTTTTTCCATTGCAGGTACTGATTAGATCTCGTGGATTGGAGCAACTAGGGAAAATGTTGTAAACGAGGTACATCATGCTTCCCCTCCTTATCTCTTTTTTGATGGAAAAAATGAATCTATAGGAATGGTAATGTCCAAATGTAATTTTCTATCTTGGTAGAGGGGTTTGTAATCCAAGGGAAAGTTCACATGTCTGTAGATGAATATTTTCATAACATTCCCACACTATGAATAGTGCTTTCAACTTCCCCTTTTATTTCAGAATATGCTCACCCTTTTATATTTTAGATATAGATATGCATATACACATAGGTTGTAAAGGAAGTGGGAGTGATACGATAGTTTCTTTGATTTGCTGAGTACATGTTTTGAACTTTAGTTTAACCCACATGTCTCCCCAATTGCTAGCGGGGAAATCCCCCCTTTAACTATACTAGGGTTTAAGATATAGATAGAGTGAATGAAGGTATAAAAGTCAATCTATTTTCTACTCTACCCCAAACATACCAAAACAAATGAAAAGAAAGAAAAAAGAGATAAGATCGATAGTTGTACCTTTTATCCCACATCTAGTGATTATCTCCTCAAGCTTTGTAGTTCCAAAGACTGCAAGTCTCCTTTGAAGGATGAACTGCATCCAAAACTAGGCAAACAAAGACTACAAGCATGCTATTTATATTCATGAGTTAATGTTAGATATCAAATTTTGTGTATAAATCAAAGGAAATACACAAAACATCATCATTTGGGACAGGGAAAAGATATTCTTTTATTCATCAAACAAAGACTGAACCTTACAATCTGTGTCGGTCGTCATTCCGCGAACCTGGTCCAGGGTCCTATTTACAATGCTCCAAGTGAAAATTCAATAGGCCTCTTCTCTCAATATTCTGATCACTTCAAGGGAAGGGAATGGATTGAATGGAATAAGAAGGGGCTGAAGAGGGAATGTTGAGGAAATATCTCACAAAAAGGTAGAAAAATCTTGGGCAAGGAAGGGAAGTGAAATTGGGCAGAGTTTCATTGTTCATATGATTTTTGTTGAGATGACACCGCAACACCTCCTTTTATATTAAAAAATGATGGTTATTCAGTTGGGGGATGGGCTATAGCAAGTGAATTGGTTGGGAAACCTCCAATAGCCAGTGAATTCCACTGAATTCCTTATAACTTTTTAACTTTTGCAACATTTGGAGGTATACACGGGCTCTGTACTATGCAAAACGCATATGTGCATGGGATTTATAGCATGAAACAAGTGTATGTACGCGAGGTGTAATGGTGCAAGGCACATGCATGCTCTAAAAAAATGGTTTTTTAAGTAGATCTTCTCAACAATGATTTGGAAAATTATGCAAGTAAGAGGCTCAATTCCATGTATGCATGAGTAGGGAATTTTAGGGATATAACATATGCCCCCTAATGTGTGAGTTCATAAGAGAAAATGATGGCTGAAAGAAATTACAACATCTTCACCAATGCACAATATCGAGTGAGCCTGGGACTAGAGTTTGGGAGGTGCCATCTGCAAAACAACAATTGTCTCTCCAACGAGAGAATACCCATGCTCGGGATGAACTGAATCATGGCTACCAATCAAATACACTGCAGATCCATGTCATATAAATATATAAAGTGTAGTTGTGAGCAATACACAATGGATCTACATCTCAAAATCAGTTGAATATATACAAGTATAGTATTCATCTTCAAGAATCTAGTGATGTATGTGGCTGGAGATGAGGTATTCATATCTCGAGAAACAACTTCAAGATCTTCAAAAATCAGGTAGGAATATAATGGGAGTGTATAACTCATGACCCTAGGGTCTTCAAAATCTTGGTGGGAAAATAGATGAGGATCTCGATGATTAGGAAGAGAACTTCATCGATTTTGAATTTGGACTTGACTGGACTTTTAGGATGGACAACTCATGAAAGTAAAGAGAAAAATTGTAGAAAGGCCAAATCAGGTTGAGTGAAACTTCCCTTGGACAAAATCATGAAAGACGATCAAAATCAGGAAGCATGACATTGACATAAGTTTTTTATGCAGGAGGCAACGCAAAATCTCCATGTGTTTGGAAGAGAACCCAAATGGAGGAGGACACAACTCTATGTAGCGAGAACAACTTCCTAAGGTCATACTATATCCCAATGCTTGACGAACAAATGAAATAATGTGCTTTGTCCAAGGGGGACTCTCTTTGCTACTAAAAAAAAAGGATGAATATTTCTCGTCCCCTCTTTTTGGAATATTTGATTTTTTTTGTCTTTTTCAATTTTTTAAGAGCTCGAAAAAAGATAAGAGAATGCTACGTTACAAAGGAGGAACGAGTGTCACAATCAATCATACTAGTTCCAAGCGCATGGAAAATACTAATGCTCATAGAAAGGAGACATGTGCAGGAAAATAACACTTGGGGAAAAATCCTCCATGGGTCAAGGTGTCAAGTCGCAGAGGAAAGAAGTGATACAAGGCTTGCGTATAAGGAATGTTTCAAAGGTTTAGTTGAGACCAACATGGAGCTGACATTAGGCCAAATATGCAAAGATGTGACTCATAAATGATATTAAGCAAGACATAATGAGACCGCTTCTATGTAATTTTTAAGAGCCCAAAGAAGGTAAGCTTGGTAGTTTTTTCACGTTTAGAGAGTCTGAAAAAATTCAAAAAGAAGACTGGACAAGGAGTACCTTTTTCGGAGATAGTCTAGTCGGATCGAAAAAGGGTTAGACTTGCACCAAAAATAAGTCTATTCAAAACCATTTTAACGAGTGTGACAAAGACAATATCACTTGGTAATATTTTCAATTTTAAGGAATCTGAAAAGAGATTAACTGTGGACTCACAACCTTTTTCTGAGTTTAGTCTCCTTAGCCCAAAAAGGTATAAAATTAACTGAGGAGAACTCTCCTGGTGAGACGAATCTCCCGAGGCGTATCTTTTTTCGCTATAATCTACAAGCTAGTAAAAGGCTTAAAATCATGCCAATAGATTTTCTTCTGGACCAACTTAACGAGTATGAAGGAACAAGGTCACTCGGGCATATTTTCAATTTTAGGGAGTCTGAAAAGAGATTAACTATGGACTCCGGGGGGTTCCTTTTTCGTAATTAATCTCCAAGGCCCGAAAAAGGTGATAAACCAAAACCAAGGAGAATGTTCATTTTTCGAAGATTTAGTCCCTAAGGCCCGAAAAAGGGTTAAACTTACACCTGAGCATACCTTTATTTGTAAAATTAACCATTCGGACCAAAAAAGGGGTAAACTACCACTGGACAGATGTGCATTCAAATTTAAGTTTGGCGATCATGAAGGGCAACAAGATCGCTCAACAATATTTTCATTTTTAGAGAGTCTGGAAAGGGCTTAAAGAAGACTCCAAGGGGATATTTTTCTCATTTAATCCAGATGATATTGAAAAGAATAAATGCATCCTTGTTGGATGTTTCTTTCAAATTTCAAAGTGAGCTTGAAAGACAACAAAGCATGCTCATTTGGGAGTAGGCTCTACCAGCTAATTATGAGACTTTCAGAGCATCAATGAAGGTTATGTGTCGCACTTCGGTGGGTTCAATCCTATGGAAAAGATAAAAAGACAACAAGATGAAAAAAGTGGAAATTAAATCCTAACTTATATGTAAAAAGGTGGAAAAAATGACTTTTACCAAATGATACTAAAAGATTGACCAATCCTAAAAACAATTACCAAACCAAAAGAAAAAGAAGTACTAGAATGACCAATAAGAAATTCAGAAGTGGAATCAAGTGATCACCAAGCCAGGGAAAATGACAAAGGGTGTCAAAAAGGGGCAAAAAAGGCCAAAATATTCTATAAATAGAAGTTGACAGCTCTTTTTTACCATTATAATTCGAAAATCAACCAAAAGGTTAAAAGACCCCTTTGCTAAAAGAGTATATTTTGAGAGCTTCGATGGACAAAACGACCTTCTTCTTGGACCAAGTAAGTACAAATCACTCCCTCTTTCAATTCAATTCACTCTTTATGCATTAATTTTATGTTTTGAGGGGGTGTTCTCTTGTAAAAAGAGCAACCCTTGCATGTACGCAGGTTTTCCAAGGCCAACCTATGTATCAACTCGAGCAAGAAACCACCAACCCATGTACATATGCCTATGTGTACAAAAGTTCCCATGTACACCTTATAATACTTTGAAAAAATAAAAATGAAAGTAGTGACTCTCCTCCAATTTTCCATGAAACAATATGTATGTTCACTGGAGGGGGAGGGAGCATGAGGACATTGATATTTTGGTCGAAGAGGACCCTATAGCCATCGTCACACTAAAACAATGTGGGATATGGAAGTTCTTCTAGTGTCCGTTCATGAGGGCACAACCTAAGATTCTCAATGCTCTTGTGGAGTATTGGAATTATGATGCAGAGGCCTTTATGATAGAATATAAATCATTGACCCCAACTATAGAGGACATATACTTATTGACTGACCTCTCAAGGAGAGGGGAACCAATTAACTTTAGGACATTTTCTCCTGGTCCCTTTAACATCGAGGACTACATTCAGATGTACTGTGAGGCCGAAAGTGATAAGGTAGGCTCCCAGGTGCCAATCCACAATATCACTAGCCTATATATGCATGTGATCTTACTCTTTATCGGGTGGATTACTGGATTAACAACCCTTCACCAGGCCTCCTGGGAACACATGCATTGTGCCATTTAGTGTTTGGAGGACAACAGGTTTTACTGAAGTACAACCATGCTGATATGCATGAAGAGACAACTTACAGAGTGTCGGCGACGTACTAACAAGAACTTCCTATTCGATACCATTTTCTTCTTCTTCTTCTTCTTCGAGAGGGTGCCCAGTATTAGTCCTAGAGAGATGGTGCAAGGGCATGTAGCCTCCTTCCTAGCAGTGACCAGGTGGGAAACATTGCTACCTCGATAGGGTGGAGGGATGACCATAGAGGCCTTTGATGACAAATTATTTGACTAATGGGAATGGCAGATCTCGATGATCAAATATTTCCCATGTCAATATCAACTTCAGCAGATACCCAAACATGCTTGTGCCTCCCAGTGAGGAGTGAGGAAAGATAGGTAACATACTTTTTAAAGTTTATTTATTTTTTAATTTTTGTATATCCTTTTTATATGTGTATAGAGTGTTGACTTGTGTATATGTTATGTACATATGTGGGGTCTACGCGACCAACGAAATTTTCTAGGACTCGGTGACATCCTCGATCTGATGCGGGACCAGCAGTAGCCAGAGGACTAGCATCTGTAGGGGGACCCCCAATTGAAGAGGCTAATAGAGTTCTGCGACGAGTGGAGTGAAACCTCACTGCACTCACTCATGTTGTACCTATGGCCAAGATCGAGGATCTCCCACCTTCTATGGAGCCTCATGTAGTAGGGGTACCTCGGACTTGGGTCTAGTTATTCTGACGTTTTTCCAACATTGTTGTACACTATAGAAGGGCCAATAGGCCCCGTGATTAGATAGCATAGACCGTTGATGTGCTGAGGGAACTTTTTGTATATGTTTCTTTTTAGGGCATAAGACTAGTGATGTATACTGAACACTTTCGAGGAATTCATGCCCACCTATATAATCATGACACTATTTTTTGGAGATATATATATATATATATATATATATATATATATGACATTTTTTACAAATGTATTTACATGTGTATGTGTGTGATTTTATTTTATGCGTGTGCAACATGTCAATCTAAAATTTGATTAGCTAGAGCATATGTTAGATGATTAAATATCCTAGGAACATGGATATATGTAATGTAATCAAAATATTGTTCTAATAGATGTACGCTAAGGGATCGTCGGTGCAGAGTAAGATTATAAACGCGATAAATCTTATTTAACTGGGACACAACCAACTGAGCATCTAGGTAGATCCGGAGGTGACAAATGCCATGTGACAAAGCATCACGAAGCAATTCTATCACTGCATTGTACTCAGAAACATTGTTTGTAGCATCTCTTAGACAAATAACTTTGGAAGATAGCAACTGGCCTCCAAACATGAAAATCACCCAAGTTGTAGAAGAAATCCTCCAAGTGTATTGGATAGCGCCATTTGCGAACCCAAAATACACCTATGATTCACTTGACATCTACCATAGTGAAAGAGGATACATAAATAACTACACATCCACAAAACAAAAAAGACAAAAATGTGTAAGAAGCTATACATATATACAATAAGTCACCCAAGTGACTGACCTAAGAGTAGTACTTCTTGAGGTAGAGCCCCTTTCTAGGCTCCACCAAGGCGTTTCCTTAAAAATCAACCAAACAGTAAGTGCCCTTCTTCAAGACCTCTTTCACAATGAACAATCTGAACCACATGGGTTTGAACTTGCCTGCCCCTATGGGATCTTTGTCTTGATCATATACCAGGACAATATCTCCTTCAGAGAAAATCCAAGGACAAATGGACCAATCATACTGACACTTGAACCGTTGCTTATGATCCTCATTGGCTAAGGCAGCATCATGATGCTACTCATCGAGTTGCTCGAGATATAGTAGGCGTTCCTTAAGCGGTGAAGTGTCTGGCATTAATTACACTACCAAATTTAAATAAGGAATTTGACACTCAATAGGTAAGACTACTTCCAGCCTGTATATGAGTTGAAAAGGTGAAAAACCGGTCGTAGTCTTCACGGACGTTTGGTAGGCCCACAACATTGAATATAACATCAAATTCCAATTTGACTTGGCAGAATTGATCGTTCGCTAAAGAATAGTCTTGAGAGACTTATTCACAGCTTCAACCTGACCATTTTCTTATGGGTAATAAGGTGACAAATGTTCTTGTTTGAACCTAATATTTAACATTAAATCAGTCATCATTTTGTTTTGGAAGTGACTTCCATGGTTAGTGACAATATCCTTTGGGATACCGAACCTTTATACTATTGTATTAAAGATGAAAAGAGTCACAGTTTATCTATCATTACTAAACATTAGCATAGCTTCGACCCACTTTGTGAAATAATCTACTACTACAATGATATAACGATTCCCCCTCGATGAGACAGGGTGACATGTAGTAAATTCAATCCCCCACTTGGTGAAAGGACCAACAACAATGACTGGAAACATAGGATCAGGATGTGGTCACATCTTCTGAAAAAATATCTGGCATGGGTGGCACTTCTTGATCACCTCTAAACAATCTTTGATTAACGAGGGCCAGGAGTAACTTGCACGTAGAATATTTTGGGTTGTTTCCAACCCAGAAAAATGAATGCCACATGCTCTAGTGTGGAAATCATTCAAAATGAGCTCAACTTATTCATGGATAAGGAATTGTTGAAGAATACAATCCACGCCTCGATGATACAAAGTGTCATCAAGTATAATATAGTTTTGTGCCTGATGTCAAATTCGTCAATGCTCATCACGGGAAGAAGAAGCAAGGAACTTCAAAGTATAGATATACATAAGTATATCTCCATTCCATAGGTCCAAAAATGTGATTAGAAAAATATATCCCTTAATAGGATTATTCTTCGGGCATGATATCACTAGAATCGATTGGAAGTTCCAAAATGAGTTCGGAAAAGATCAATGACTTTTTGGATTTCGCAGAAACAAAATCCAAGTCAAATTCCTATAAGATGACTATCCATCTACTAATATTTCCGTCAATGACCTTTCGTGTTAACACATACCGAAAAGGGTTGACAATGACAATGACAGTGGTCTTGCAAAGAAAATGGTAGTGATGGAACCATTGGACAACATGAACAGCTGCCAAAGCAAGTTTCTCAACATGAGAATAGTTGATTTCTGGTCCAAACAGGCCTCGCTAAGTTAATATACAACGTTCTCTTTGAGTATATCATCTTCTTGAACCAACACCATGTTGATGGTCGACTCCATAACAACCAAATACAAAAATAAATATTTGTTATAATCGGGAGGTTGGAGCAGAGTGGCATATGTCATGCTGTGGTTTAATGCTTCAAAAGAGCTCTAAGAATATTCATCCCAACAGAATGGGGCCCCCTTTTTCAAGATATGGATAAACTCTTTAGTGATCTTGACGTAATTCGCAACAAAATGTCGAAGAAAAATTTCTTTCCCCTGTAATCTCTGAAGTTGGGGTATCGTGCACGGTGGAGGCAACTGAACTATTGCCTCAACCTTGAGAGGATCGACCATGAACCATGTTGTCTATACAATAAAACCTAAGATATGAATTGACATCATGTAGAAACTACACTTGTTAGGATTTAAGTGAATATGATAGTAGCGACATCATTCAAAGATTAGTTGAATATGGGTGGGATGATCATATCTCTTGTGAGAGTGTGATGCTAGATCATCAAGGTACACCTCGACTATGTGTCTATGGTATCGAAAAGAAAATGACATGGCCCGTTGAAAGGTAGATCCAACATTCTTTGGGCCAAAAGGAATTTTACAATATGTGAATGTACCCCAAGGACAAATAAAATTTGTTTTATGTTGTTCCTTGAGTTTGATTTGAATTTGATTGTATCGCGAAAAATCATCCATGAATGAAAAAAATTCATAGCTTGTGCACTCATTGAAAATATGATCGATGAACGGGGTAGGGAAATCCTATTTCGGATAGGCATTATTCAAATCATGGAATTCCATACAAACTTGAATCGTTCCCTATTTATTGTTAACCAAAAATGATTTTGACACCCATTTTGTCAACTGTATAGGGTAGATAAAACCGACTTTGAGTAGTTTTTCTACTTTTGCCTTGATTGTTGCCGCTTTTCAAGGATTTACTAGACAAAGCTTCTATCTGATCATCTTGGCATCAGGATAAGTCTCAATTTCATGCTCGACAATTCGTGGATCAATGTTGAGAATTTTCTCGTAAGGCCAGGAAAAAACGTCGCGAAATTCTTTGAATAACTCAGTGTAAGTCTGAATCTCTTCGGGGGAGCAATCTGCTCTAAAGAAAACATTCTCCACAATGCCAGGGGTTTTAGATATATTGATTGGAATCATTGTATAAATTATTTCCATGTTACACACCTCATAAACTTTTTGTGTAGCTAGAGGATTGATAGGACAAGAATTATCTCCATTCATGGCCAAAACGAATTATCCTACCTCTATTCTCCTTAAATCAGGAAGGAAGTAAGATATATGATGTAGATCATCCCATGGTATATTGGGACTAGTCATTGCCTCGAGAATCACCTCATCAGAGGGAAATACCAAGTCTAAATAATCTTGAGTGGCAAGAGAATCTTTAGCCCAAATAGGCTCAAGAATTGGATCTAACTCCTATGGAGGAGTTGGATTGGATTTGGTCGAAGTTTGTTGGACAATGTTGTATGCAACCTTAGCTGCAGATAAGGGCATGGCCATGCCACAATTCCATATCCCTTCCATCGAGGTTGATGGCAAAGGTAAATTCCATGGATCGTTAAAATAGTTCAATCGAAACGATGATACTTGTAAAATTGCATCTCTCGGTTGGTCGGGAACAACCAATATAATCCTTGCATCACTAGAAGGAGGCATGTAAAAAAATGTTCCCATCAAGTATGGAAACAAAACAACACCTAAGTTGACAGTGCCAAGATATGTATTATCAATCATCGAGACCATGGAAGGCCTTGATGAAGGGTCAGGACGAGAGAAGGACAACTGGTCAATGGTTACAATCCGACCCTCATGCAGAAAATAAAACAGTAGAAAAACCATAGAAACCACTGTATGCATCACATAAGTCCAACTCCTTCCTAACAATAGGTTGTAATTGAGAGACGCATTGACCACTTCAACTTTGACACACACATTTTTACCCCCCAATTGCATGAGGAAGGAAGGAATAATTCCATGTGGTCTAAACGATCGACTACCAAATGTCGTAAGAAAAGTAGGCGACGAAGACAATTTAGGTTGTCCAATGGCCTTCCAACATGCCAATGACATCACGTAAGTCAAGGCACTCTCACCCACTACTATATGGAAAATGTTCCACATAAAATATTTCATGGTGTAAGTCACTACTATTTGAAAGGTAATGTGGTGATTAAGATGAGGCTTTAAGTTGGTTGGATTGTAAAATATCGCTCCTGGGTTGCAAGTCTCTGTCGCTCCCAAGGCGAACAACAAATCTTTTCTCTACGAGGGGAAAATCTAGAGAAATTCCAAAGAATACATCGTGCAAGGGGTCTATGCCAAATATTCTACAATGGAGTAATTATGGGAGGCCCTTGCATTTGGATTATGAGAAGCTTTCTTAAACACACCTTTAGGGATGCGAGCCATTGTTTCACCCATCACCTTCTCAATTTGGAGAGGATTCGGTGGGTTAGTGGTTTCCTTTCCCTTCTCATCATATTCTGACATTTTGTAGTCTCGGGCCCTAGTCGTTAAATGAGCCTCAACATTCATCATGTAAATATTTGTGGTCGGGTTGTTATTGGTAGGCATGGGGGGGCCCTGACTACCCCCTACTGTGCTCATGAATGTTGAAGCCTGAGCCATGTTTTTCCCTTATGAAAAAGGGTTCATCAATATAGTAGGTTGTTTTTGCGCTAATATATTCTGGGCTTATACAAGTTGAGGGCACAAATGAGTTGGTTGGTATTCCGTGAAGAGATTACATGGATACCTCAACATATTCTTCTCCATTTTTTCCACACCAGCATTATTGGTAGCCTTTTTATCCCCTTTACCCTTCTTATTTCATTGTTTATTCTTTCCCTCGGGCTACTGGTTGGCCTTGGGATTCGTCGACTGCAAACTATGTACATTAGACATCTGGGTAGGGGGGGGAAATGAACTTGGATTATGGCTAGCCACAGTCTGTTGTATCGACAATTGTTAAAATTTATTTGACAAAAAGTCCATGGAATTTCCTTGTGATGAGCCCACAATATCGTCGACATGGGGTCCAGACTTTTTATTGGCCTTATCGAGACTAGATTGTGGCACATCTGGAAAGAGCTCATAGAGAATGCCATACTGAGAGTAGATTAGTTCAAGCTGTTGGGCTCTCATAATCACCTCCTCTTCTGAAAACACTTCGTAATTCTCTATGTCATTGGATACGCGGGGCACCAAAGACTTAAAGAACCACTCAAGAAAGAAAGTAGGAGGGACCTTGAACTTAATTAAGATATTTCTATGTCACCACTCTCGGATATGATCAAATATGTGGTCGGCCTTGGTTTGGTCAAAGTTGGCCAGCAATTCAGTGCTGGAATAGTATCTCACAAGTAACTAGAAATGGTTTAAGAAGACCATTTCCAAGTTATTGAAGTCAGAGTACCTCAAGCAATCGATCTCAATATACCACTTTGCATGTTAAGAACCAACTATCAAAATATCATAGATAAACCTTAGAATAAGTACTCAATGCCTTGAAAAAGAGAGAAACTCAGATAATAAGCCTCTTCAAGGGGGAAACCTCCTTATGCCCACATAAATGTACAATTACAAGATGATTCAAAATGAAA
>JZKD02S1123489.1:685014-706442 GCA_000966675.3 Picea glauca | reverse complement strand
AAAAAAAAATTCTGGGGTTGCTTCCCCCAAACCCCCGTGCGGGGGGCTCCACCCCCCCTCTAACCCCCCAACATGCTCGATGCATACACTTAGACACTACTAATTGTGCAAACAATATAACACATACCCAACATATCACTTTAGAAGGATACATTATTGAGTTTGCAGTGGAGAATCACCAATATTTTTCATGAGCAGGAGAGGATTTCAAGAAAGACGGAAGGGGAAGACTATTGAGATAAATCCCTCCTATGGATTAAAGTTTTCTTGATGGAAGAGTGGATGTTGACTATGTCCCCGACTGAGATGGTAGCGTAAACACCCTCGCCTAGGGTAGGGAAAGTTTGGGGTGGAGTCATGGCTTGAGAGCGAGGAAAGGGTTCTTTGACAAATGGGGGAAAAAACAAGAAATAGACTCAATATACGAGTGAGCCTTGAAAAGAGTCACCATAGTTGAGAAGTGGTGGCACGGTAAGATAAATAAAGAAGAAAAACAATCCGAGAAGTTGTGGAAAGAAGTCAAACTAGGAGAAGTAGAGGAAATACAGATGGAAGAGTTGCAGAAAATGAGAAGACATGAAAGATTGGCCAGTCAAATATTAAGTGAGAGAGAATCACAGAGAGAAAGATGTCCCCAGAAGAGTGGAAAAGAAGGAGAAGGTGTATAAGAAAGGGAAAAGGAAGCCGACATGTATATTAAATAAGAAAGAGAATATTCAACCCCGATGCTAGGAAATATCAAGAATACGACTTAAGAGATTGCTCCAGAGGAAGAAAACAAGACCCGCCAGATCAGATACAATTTCCCCAAAGCGAGTGGCGCCAACCCCAAATCGCCCATACCCCAAGTGTCTTCTATACAAGTAGTAAATTCAATACTACCCTCTTATGCTAATTTTGTTCCAGTAAAATTAGTTAGTCAGTATCGACCATGAAGTGTGAGTACAAGGAGGATATTGGGATCCCCTAGTAGGTCGGAAGAAGGACCATTAGGTTTTTATTTTGATAGGAGAAACAAGATCAGCAATGGGCAGTCACACTCGAGGTTCCATTTCTCAATACCCAAAATTCTAGAGTAAGGGAGACGAAGATGTTGAGCAACATTGGTTCTTGTGTGAAGCAATCTAGAGGTCTAGAGGGACTCAAGATGCGAATAAGTTGGTTGACTTCCAGACTACCTTAAGAGTTCGCACTCTCAAATGGTACATGAATATTATTGAACCAGGAATTTCAGGAATGTAAGGTCAAGCGTTTAGACTTGACCAGGTACGGACAAGGTTCATAGAGGATTTCAAGCTACCTCAGTCAAAACAACAAGCTCTGTCTGAGTTGTGTGAGATTCAATAGAGGGAAGGTGAATCATCTTGGGAATACAACCAAAAGTTTAAATATGATATAGGGAGGTTAGTGAATCCAATCCATGAGGAACATCAAAGAGAATGGTATATTCATGGATTTCTACCTCTGATATGGATTCCATTAATGCAACAACATATAACCACTTTTAAAGATGCCTTGGAACAATCAATGAAGATTGAAGCCATGGAGGGATATCCTGAGAGCCTAAGAGTGACCAGACCCCCAACAGATGCAAATTTGGTGAAATTACAAGGGACAATATCATCACTTATAGAAAATATTCAAGAATTAATGATACTTAGACTGGGATGACTGCAGGTCTAGTGCACTGGATGTTACACAGAAGGAAATCTGTTGAACGAATGTCCACGAATGAGGAGAATGGGACTTCCTCAAAATACGATGGGACCCTCACCATGACCCATGGGAGGAGTTGTGAAAGTATCCGTGAATTTACCGTTCCATAAACCCACCCCATATCATGCTTTTCCAGGGATCCAAGTAGCACGAACAGTTGAGTATTGCGATATTTGTCAAAATCAAGGGCATGGGCCTTGACAGTGCCCCATTATGCAAAAGTATTCAATAGTACAAAATATTGTACACAATGAGTTTTGTGCATCTACCACACATTCCACCAATCAATGTAGAGTGTTGGATGAACTTGCGAACAGGCTAGATCAAACAACATTCAGGGTGAATGAAACCCCTCAGGGACCAGGAATAGGTTGAGGAGGTGGATCCAGAGGAGACTTTAGAGGAGGAATAACTGGGGGAAGAGGACCAAGAAGATGTTATAATTGTGATGAGAAAGTTCATATGGCTAAAGATTGTCCTCATCCGAGGTGGCCATGGTGCTCTCATTGCAGAACCAATGGGCTTGCAACTAAATACTACTATGAACTAATTGCAAAATGGGAATATCAAGTACATCAATGAGGAACTAACCTCATCAGTTCAGAAATCTAGAGAGCTATTAAAGGACAATTTCCCAAGATCAATATCATCACTCGAGGAGGAGAAAAGATTGGAGGTGATGCTCATAATTTACCTCAGATCTAGAAGGAAACACCTAAGGAGGATAGGTATGATCCTCTAAAATAGAAGTTTTTCTTTAAAAATTCCATAAAATTATTTCAAAATATCCCTAGCCCGGAGATGCAAGAGAAACCCTCTTAGCCTATCATTTACCCTAAGATTTTGCTAGTCCCTGCTTCACCCCTTGCACCCAGAAACCCTATAGCCTCTATGAGACAACCTAATAAACCACAAAATATAGTCGACCTTTGGTTTTAGTTATTTTTTGATATTCTTGGGAATGACTAGTTAACATAAAAGTTTTGCAATGTGCTATATCTAGTTTTAGGGAATGAGGAACCCATAGAAGCAAGAATAAGGACTAGTATTCCCGAGAAGAATGCCCAGAGAGTACAAAGAAGGAAAGTATGAAATGGAAAAGAATTCATACTAGTATCCCAACTAGACGAATTTGAGATTAAGGATGTTATGTTATATATGGGATCTGATGTGAACATTCTACCTAAAAAGACTTGGGAGGCCCTAGGAAAACCCCATTTGACATATTCCCCAATCTAGCTAAGGATGGCCAACTAGTATTGTATTTTCCTAATAGGAAGACTAGAGAATGTGGAAATAGATGTTGTAGGAGTGAAGACTACAGTTGACTTTGAGGTGATTTACATTATGCGGGATAAGGACCCTTATCCTTCCCTACTTGGTATTGATTGGGCCTATGGAAACTACACAGTGATCGATCTAAAGAAAGACACTATGACATTTGAGGTATATGGAATTAAGGTAGTTCAACCCTTTGATCCATGTGTAAGCCCAAGATATATAGAACCAACGAATAACAATATAGAGGGAGAAGAATTGGATTAGTTGTAAAATGTAACAACAGGAACAAGAGAATATTAAATAAATCCTATTGTTGATGGATCAATAAGTTGGAGGAGTATACATCCAGTGGATGAAGATTCAGAACTGACATTTGACAGTTGGCGGCAAGGGTCATATGAAATATTATCAAGGAGATGTGAAACTATCAGGGAAACTAGATGGGTCAGAACCCAGGTCAGAGAACACCCAGTATATGATGGTACCTCATGACGTGATATTTTTCTTCTCAGCATGGAAGAAGAGGTAGTAGAGGATCAAAGGATCTCAGTACTATATTTATCCCTCCAGGACACCCCTGCCAGATGTTGGGCCAATCAAAAATCATTAAATTGGGACAATGTGAAGAAAGCTATCAAATATGGGTTTCAGGATAAGGAGCAGCTAGAATCAGATACGTAAATGGATTTCCAAGTTGCGCAACTATTCAATGGAAATTTTGATTCTAAAACACATATTTAACAATGCATAACATAGTGGAAAGTTGTAGAAATACCATCTCTCTTTAGGGTTCAGGTATTTCTCCCCTCACTAGGTCCAATCCTGAAATCTTGGTTCATGCATGAAGAAACCAGAAGACAAACCAGTGACTAGAAAACTTTGGCATATCACTTTTGGAAGGACTTCTCATTTACAAGTAAGTACCATGAGCTTGAAGTAGTCCTGCAAAGAATCAAAGAATTAATTTTTATAGACAATAGTAATCAGAAGTGAGACCTAGTGGTGTGTGCAAAGCATATCCGAGAACTTCAGACTAATCTTCACCTAAACTTAGACAAGAGAACTATAGAATGTTATAAGATTGAGAAATATTTGGATAGCCCAGATGATTTAGAAGAATTGAGAAACTTAGCCATTAAAGAAACAGAAGGGAACAGAGAAATATGGAACATCATACCCAGTGAGACTGATGGTTCTTATAATCACCCATTGAAGTTGCACAAAGTCAATATAGGGACCACAGAGCAACCTAAGATAGATATGGTGGGAGATTACTAGGATGAGCAGGATAGTCAATAAATAAAGAGTTTGTTGCGCGAATATGGGGATATGTTCCCAAATACATTTTCAGAGTTAAAAGGGATCAAAGGAATTATGGGAGAAATGAAAATTGAATTAAAACTAGGATCAAAGCTTGTGAGGCATAGACCACACCACCTTAACCCCATAATGAAAGAGAATGTTAAGAGGGAAATAAACAATATGTTGGAAGCCGGACTTATTTTTGCAATAGAAGAAGCAGAATGGGTCAGCCCAATAGTCATCCAGAGAAAGAAAGGCACATAGGATATCAGACTCTGTGGAGACTACTGAAGACTTAACTATGCCTGTGTGCATGACCCTTTTCCACCACCTTTTACTGATGAGGTGCTAGAACAAGTTTTGGGAAAAGAATCATACTCATTTACAGATGGATTTCCAGGGTACCATGAAGTATGGATTGCAGAAGAGGAAAAAAACAAGACCACATTCATAACAGAATGTGTAACATCTTGCTCTTGTGTGCACTGAGCGAACTTATATTTTAGGACACCTGCTTGTAAGTGATCCAAATTATTACACTATTGGTCGTTTGATTATGACTATGATATATTATGGATATGATGATATGCTATTTTGTTGTATTTACATAGACATGTGCTATTGATTGAGTTCTCCTGAGTGTGTAGGACTTTGTACCTAGAGGATGCAGAGGCATCATTGAAACCCCTTGGAATCTGTATCGATTCAGGGATTAGACTGTTGGGTTTGAATGTTGTTGATGTGACATATGTACATATGATTAGATGTTATGATGATTGATTATTATTGCTGAAATCATTCATTGATGGATGTAGGCTGACGATAGCTTGCTGACAAGACTCACATGTGGAGTACAGGGGTCATGCAGTACAATCAGAGCCATAGAGGGAGAGGTGTGGTAACATCCCTTCCATGGCTTACTATCACTCTCTTCGTGGCTCGAACTGTAGGTTAACAATTACCTATTTCGAGAAGACCCATGATGTCGTGAGGGAAGACTGTGAAAGTCGCTCACGATGATTCTAAGGGGCATGCAATAGGGAAGGGGAATTATTCCTTAGAGGCCCTTAGTCTCTCACAATATCACTTGGCAGAGTATTGAATCCATGGATTTGATGTCTACCAAAGATAGTCAAGAGGTGAGTGGCACCCTTGGAGCATGTAGTGCATCCTGAAGGGAACGTCGCGCGAGGAAAACATAAAGAGGGGAGTGGCACCCTTGGAGCACACAATGCATCCTAAAGGGCACGTCGCATGAGGAAAAAAAAAAGAGGTGAGTGGCACCCTTGGAGCACGTAGTGCATCCTGAAGGGCACGTTGTGATTTTAACTGCTAAGTGAATAAACCTAGACAACCTTAAAATTAATGATGTGATAAGTAAGGTTTAAAAACAATTTTTCCCTAATAAAAATGTCGCCCATCCTAGTGAAATTAAAACCAAGGTCTAAGTAGAACTTGTGGTCAAAAAATAAAAATTAATAAATAAACATGTAACAAGAAGGGGGATAATAAATTCAAACTTATTTATTAAATTCAAAATTATAATGGAGGATTAAATTTTTAAAAAGAGGTAATTGTTGTTTTCATCTACATTTGCTAATTTAATTTTTAGTTAAAAAGAAAAGAGGGTAAATGGTTGTTTTTTTTATCTACACTTGGTAAATTATTTTTTAATTAAAAAGGAAAAAGGGTAAATGATTGTTTTATCTACACTTGCTAAATTGATTTTTAGTTAAAAAGAAAAAACACGAAAACGAAAAGGAAATAGGAAACTTAAAGAAAAGGGGAAACATAAAGAAAAAGATGAATGTATAACTTAGTAAGGAATCTTCTCTTTGGAACTTTCTAATTATGAAATCAACTAGGAATTAAGTAAGGCGTAAGTCATTTAAGAAGTGTAAGGGAATTTTGGGACATCAAGGAGTGCTTTTAGGAATACTCTTAGGTGGATGAGGGAAATAGGAATATTTAACTAATTAATAAAATTGATTTTCTGGTGCAACTATGGGATTGAGCTACATGTGTATGGGGGAGGTTTTTCGAAATTAATTAACTGAAAAATAAATTTAATGAGAATTTGGGAAACTAATTACTTAAAACTCTATAAAAAGGATGGAGGAGGAGTATGGATATCAATTTTTTTGTGTAATGTTACGCTACTAAAATTTTATCTTGACTGAACTTCTCTTGTGGGAGTTGGGATACCTAGCCCGGGTAACAAGTAGTAGCTCGACCTTGTGAGGTGAGATGGATGCTAGCATTCTTTGGTATTGTGTACATGGCCCCTTTGTGGCTCAGGGGGCTCAGGGGGAAGAAGAGTATCCCTAGCGTTGGCTGGGAGGTACCGGTGAGGTCACATCGGTTAGTAAGAGGGACTTGTACAGAGCACGCACAGGACAACAACTTCAGAGAATTCGCATTGGGCTAAGGTACGTCTGTTAAAATTGTTACTTGCAATAAAATTTAATTTACACATGTTATTTTTCTATGCTCAGTTGAAGATTTCATTGCCATGATCTTTCTTGCACCTTCTATCCTACCATATTTGTAATCCCCTTGCTCATTGTATTTGTTGACTATCAATTTCGACACTTCTAATGCCCTATATTACCCTCTATCTGAGCCTATTTTACCTATGCTATGAGTATATACCCGATTTTTTCTTCCATAAATACACTTGATTACCTTGTTCATGTGCATAAGGGGTAAATTATGATTAAGGCATGAGTTGTTTAGTTTTCTTGAGTTCATTCGATTAAATTCTTGATTATGTATGATCCTAATCACTTTTAATCTTAAGTAGATTCATCCAGTACTAAACCCTTGCCTACAGGATTCTCGTACTAATTGTTCTAATCTAGTACCAACTATGCTAATCTGGTACCAACTGTGTTAATCCAGTACTAGACATAATTTGGAATTTTTGAATGTTTCTAGAATAAATTTGGGCACATGGGTTATGTCCAAAACGATGTTTCATGAGGAAATATGAGTCATAATTCACCCATCTCACACGTGTGGACCTCCATCTTAGGGGGAATGATTCTGCCAAAATTAGCAAAAAAAACTCAAATGACCAACTTGTGCCTCGATTTCTAGGCATATGGTATCAGATATAGAAATTATAATACATGGGTTTTGTCCAGAATATGCCAAACCAAGTAACAATTGGGCCATTTTTCAAAATTAGAATTGGTTTGGGAGATATGGGTGGGGGACTAACTTGAATCTGCCCAAATTGTTAAAAAACACAGATTTTTTGGATTTATCCTAAAATTGTAAAAATTGTTTTCTTAACTTGGGGATTCGGTTTCATCCATTCCTCCATTGATTTGATGTATAAATAAGACCTCATAGGTCTGATTAGGGAAGAATTTTTATGGTGTAAGATTCATTCTTGAAGAGAAGAATATTTATGTTGTAGGATTAGTTTTTGAAAACTATTGATTGTACTCTGTTTTTCTGAAGTAATGAGATAAATTGCAATTCATGGATTTCGTGTGTATGATCAAATCTTCTTCTATGTAAGTCTTTCACAAGAGTCCTTGTTGGTACGACAAGGGCCCACCGATCCAATCAAGGTAAGCTTCATTGCATTTTATTTGTAATTATAATTCTGGATTTCTGTGTAATTGTGTGAGTGTGAACATTTAACAATTGTATGTGTTGTCAATGATTTCAAATACATTTAAAGGTTCAGCATAGAATCATTTTCTTCTGAATCAGTGTGAGTAATTAGATATTGGACATAACAGATAGTTTCATTTTCTACTTCTACATGATGACATTCAATTGATAAGAATTTGATGTGTGGAATTGCTAAGCAAAGAGAGTGTTATTTTGAGTTTGCAAGTGTGGTACTCTCAGTGGTACAAGAACCATAGGACTTTATCTCTTATATTCATATCCCATAATGAAGTCTCTCAGTCATGTTGGTTGCTTCCTGTACTAAAGAAGGTTCGATTGAACATAATAGAGTTGGGATTGTTTTATGTTTAAGAGTAGCTAAAGTTGATTGTTAATTATTGTTTTCGGTTGCTACAGGGAACACGATCTTAAGTTCATCTCTCAATTTAATAAGCATGGAATGAACATACTTGTCACCTAAGAAAGAACCTTTTGATTCATTGTTTTCTTGAGAAGTTTTGTTATCAGTTTTATCTTCTAAGTTTGGAGTTGTATTGTTGAAGTGTGCCCAGATTTGCTTGCTAGTTGTTGTTAAGAGTAGTAGCTACAGATAACTAAGTCAAAGTCCATCTTTCCATTTCATGAGATTGTAAATGGACAAGTTATTATCTGATCAAGATATTTTCGATGCATGATTGTTAAAATTTTGTTTGCAAGTTTTTCTTTCTGAATTTTGAAATGAGTGGAGATTGCTATTTGAAAAGTGTGAAAAAGAGTGCTATGTCATTAATTGTTTCTTAATTGAGCTATACTCATCAGACATAGGAACCTATCTGTTATCATCACATATAGTGCATCAAATCTACTAATTACGAATCCTGGTTGATAATTTATGTTTGGTAATATATTATGCAAATAATTGCACCAACATTTTGGCGCCATTGCTGGGAAGTTGTAAATGGTAATAGGTAATATTTGAATCAGATTTCTTTAATGGTTTTGGATTGGTTTTATGAATGACCTAAGGGCAGAGAGAATATGGTAATATGTGTGGGAAGAGCCCACTCATTCACTTTGGTGGGGTTTCTCCACAGTTAGGTTGTCCTCTCTTCTTTTGATGCAAGTGTGTTTTTATTTATGCAAATTTAGTTTTATTTATGATGAGCTAACTTGTGCGGATAGATAACCTGGTGATAGCAGGGTCCTAGTAATGGAAGGATTTCAAGTTTGGTGTGTTTTATTTTTGTAAATAGTTTTAAAATTCAGATATTTAAATGATAAATCATTTTTGGAGTGCTGTAAGAACCCTCAAGCACTAATTTGTGTTGCAAGGCAGGGATCATCAACTAGCTAGAGTAATTCAAGGATGATCAAGAGCTTGAAGAATGTTCCTCCAAGAAATTTCTTTCTTTCTAGCAGCAGCTGGGATATTAGCCTCTCAGGAAGAGCATATCTTCATAGCAGTCAAGAATCTAGTTGTCTCTCCACAGGAAGATTTAGAAGTCCCATCGGATTCCTCTTGTCAATTTGTTGAGGAGAATAAAGAATCATGGATAGAATTCAATGGAGAGAAACCAATGAACCCTGAGATTGAGGATTCCTTAGCATGCCTCTCAACAGATCTTGTATGTACTCCAAATACCAATCATCTTGAAGAGGAAAATCTGCATAGCATGGTAGAGGAGGACATTCAGTGTGACCTAAACAAATAAGAGAAACAATAATATAGTGATCCTATTGAAATATGGTTTCAATTAGTTATTAGGTCACACCACTCTTTTATTTATTGCTTGATCTCATCATCAAAGTAGTTGGTCCTTCATACTCTGGTATGCATTAAAATTTATCTTTTAAACCTGAGTATGAATATATTTCTAACCCTGTTACGCACATGGCTTCACTAGAAGTATTCCTATACTTGAAGGGAATTTATTTTGTTCAATTAGAGTAGGATAGGTAAATAAATAAATAAATGTTGCAATGAAACATTTCTTTCATATTTTTCATAGATGGGAATGTCAAAAGCTAATACATAAATTGGTTTAAGATCTTTTGTACCTATAATATTTTTGCTTCTAAAAGTTATGATAATTTTGTTTGGAATATTATGAGAATGGAATCTCTTCATCCTACGAATGCACACATGATACTGGAAGGGTTTCAAAAGTGGAGAAGGCATCCTTGTCAATGGAAGATAACACTTAAGGGAGTGCTTCATGACCTATTTCTTCAAACTTCTTCTTTTTCCTTAAGTTGTTAAAAATGATTCATTCGTGTTTTATCATTACCTATCTATTTTAAGACAACTATTTCACAAGGATGATCAATTCAGTGATCTTTTTAATAGAAGTTGAAACTAAATGCTATTTCCAAACCATTTTATTCATAGCTAATAATTCAACTTTTGACATTTTCCCAAAATTTTTTGTTTGTAAGCATGAATAAAAATCTAGTTTTAATTAGTTCTATTGGTTTTTTTTTAGAATATGTTCACAACTCTCTAAGAAGACTTTTTTTAGCATCTCACATTGTTTACATGAGGCCATGAAAAACCTTAGGCATGGGGGAGTGGTTGCTGAAACCTTCATGTTCTTTTTCAAATTCCGTTGGCAAGGCCAAATCAAGATGTTCAGTGCTGGAATTTGATAGTCATTTCCAAAATTCTGGTACCATTCTATTCTGGTACTGCAAACAATCTTTGCCTCTGTGTTCATCCGGTACCAAAGGAAAAATTCTACATTCATATGGTACTGAACAACATTCCTGTGCTCATCTCGTACTGTGCTCATCCAGTACTTTTGGTCTCCTGTGTGCTCATCCGGTACCAAAGGAGGAGGTCTGTTCTATTCCTGTACTGAACCACAACTCTGCGCTATTCTGGTACTGAAGCACAACCCTGCATCCATCTGGTACTGAGGTGATCTGGTAATGGTAATAAGATGTTGGTAGCTCTAATCATGTATTCAATTTTTTCTACTCAATTTAAGTACTAGGACATATAAATTCAACATTTTTCATTTTATTAAAGGAATTAGACTAATTGTGCAGTAAACATATGGTTAATCTCAATTATTGCACGCTCCCTACCATGAAATTTTGCAAGCCCTCTTATCCATCTCCTCATATATTATCATTGAATTCCTTGGTGAAGTGGTTGTCATCATGAATGAGAAAAAATCATCCATCATGTCACTCTGTTCATGCCCCTTTCTCTATTCCGGTACTGCTCTGTTCCGATACTATCCTATTCCGGTACTATCTATTACGTTACAACAAAAACATGTTCTAATACCAATTACTTATCTGGTACTGATGCCAAAGTGATATGATCTTTTTCATGTTCTTAACATTGTTTTCACTTCAGGTAATTAGAGGTATGGGCTAATATCTTCATGTTCTTTCTATCAAGGATCATTTAAGTCTTGTGTTGAATTGTTTTTTCTCTCATTCACATCTTCCTCCTACATTTATACACTCAACCTTGAATGAAGCATCCTTTCTCTCATTTAAGAAGATATTTTCACATTTATCTCTATATGATAATGGGTGCACTTGTCTTATTAATTAATCATTTTGAAGAAATAATTGCTAATTGAAATATCCATTGAAAAGTGGTAACACCATTATGTCAAATACTAACCTAGTTGATTAAAAAAAGTTTGTATTCAAGTTTATCTTTACAAGTTTTTCTTGGGAGGCATTGATGAAAACCTCATGTGGTGGACCGTCCTTGCAAAACCGAAATGAACTTTCATGAGAACCCTAATAGGATTAACTAGAGGGACCTCTTAGTCATTATCCGAGATGTTCCATTATACATTGAATAGCTAAGATTTAAGTTGAATGTGGATGATGTCACCCTTGGTATAATTGCAAACAATTAATTATGTGCCTAATAACTCTAAAACACTCTCGTACCACCTGCCTTCCTTATACTCTAAAACCGTCAATGAACAATATACATCATTCTAAATCTTTTGAGTAATACAATAAAAAGGAAGTATCAGGAAGTACAAGTAAACCCACCAGGGTACTGAATAGGCTTGTTGGCAGTGGGGCCATGCTTGTATGGTACTAAGGTAAACATGTCGAGGTACTGAATAGGCCTGCTAGCAGCGAGGCTATGCCGGGTAAAGGGATTTGAAAAACATAAAGTGGCACACTTAAAACTGAACAAAAACCCTTGGGTCTCATTCTGAAGCAATAATTATCGAATCAAGGCTAGGAGATGACCCTTATGTCTCTCGGATGATGTTCTTAAGAACCTTGAAGTATCCACTTTAGAGTTCTATATTTAAAAATAAGTAGGTTTGCATGAGAGGTGGGACCCTCAGTATGTGTAATTCACCTTACCCTCAGTAAGAAGAGCTTCATCTCTAAAAACTTGGATCAGAAATGAGTTAATCATATTGGGATGTATTCCTTTATGTGTTCCTCTCTTCAAATGATATCTAAACTATGCTTATATATCTTTTGTTTTAAAGGTAATCTAGCTAGGAGGGGGGGGGCTATTAGTCAAAGTCATTATGAAAACTCTTGGCCACTATACTATAATCATATTAGAGTCACATCCAAGCCTTTCTCCTAAATTTGATCGAAAACATATTGGATAAGACTTAACGTCAAATCACTAACATATATAATCTATTACTCATGACTCCACTTTGTCACCATAACTACTTTTCCATGGGTAATAATGTGAAGAATAAGTCAAGAATTTTATATTGTTTAACATGAACTTAGGAGCTGAAGAAGGATGAAACTTCAAGGAATGCTTGATCGAGTGAAGAGTATCATCAATTGTGAAATTTTGAAGGTCATTGTTGCATGCATGAGGACATGCAATGACTTAAGCATGGGGGAATGTTGAGTCTCATTTTTGACACTTCTAATGCCCTATATTACCCTCTATCTGAGCCTATTTTACCTATGATATGAGTATATACCCAACTGTTTCTTCCATAAATACACTTGATTACATTGTTCATGTGCATAAGGGGTAAATTATGATTAAGGCATGACTTGTTTAATTTTCTTGAGATAATTAGATTAAATGATTGATTATGTATGATCCTAATCACTTTGAATCTTAAGAAGATTCATCTAGTACTAAACCCTTGCCTATAAGATTCTGGTACTAGTTGTTCTAATCTAGTACCAACTATGTTAATCCGGTACCAACTGTGCTAATCTGGTACTAGACATAATTTGGAATTTTTGAATGTTTCTAGAAGACATTTGGGCACATGGGTTATGTCCATAATGATGTTTTCAAGAGGAATCATGAGTCATAATTCACCCATATCACATGTGTGGACCTCCATCTCAGGGGGAATGATTCTTCCAAAATTAGCAAAAAAAAACTCAAACGACCAACTTGTGCCTCAATTTCCGTCCATATGGTATCAAATCTAGAAATTATAATACATGGGTTTTGTTACGAATATGACAAATTGAGTAAACTAGGGGCCGTTTTGTAAAATTAGAATTGGTTTGGGAGATATGGGTGGGGAACTAACTAGAATCTACCCAAATTGTTAAAAAGCATAGATTTTTTGGATTTATCCTAAAATTGTAAAAATTGTTTTCTTAGCTTGGGGGTTCGATTTCATCCATTCCTCCATGGATTTTATGTATAAATAAGACCTCATAGTTCTAAGTAGGGAATAATTTTTATGGTGTAAGATTCGTTCTTGAAGAGAAGAATAGTTATGTTGTAGGATTAGTTTTTGAAAACTATTGATTGTACTCTGTTTTTCTAAAGTAATGAGATAAGCTGCAATTCATGGATTTCGTGTGTATGATCAAATATTCTTCTTTGTAATTCTTTCACAAGATTCCTTGTTGGTATGGCAAGGGCCCACCAATCTAATCAAGGTAAGCTTCATTGTATTTTATTTGTAATTATAATTCTGTATTTTTGTGTAATTGTGTGAGTGTGAACATTTAACAATTGTATGTGTTGTCAATGATTTCAAAGACATTTTAAAGTTCAACATATAATCATTTTCTTCTGAATCAATGTGAGTAATTAGATATTGGAAAGAATCGATGGTTTCATTTTCTACTTCTACATGATGACATTTAATTGATAAGAATTTGATGTGTGGAATTGCTAAGCAAAGAGAGTGTTATTTTGAGTTTGCAAGTGTGGTGCTCTGAGTGGTATAGGAACCATAGGACTTTATCTCTTATCTTCATATCCCATAATGAATCCTCTCAGTCATGTTGGTTGCTTCCTATACTAAAGAAGGTTTGATTGAATAGAATAGAGTTGGGATTGATTTATGTTTAAGAGTAGCTAAAGTTGATTGTTAATTACTGTTTTCAGTTGCTACAAGGAACAATATATTAAGTTCATCTCTCAATTTCATAATCCTGGAATGAATAGACTTGTCACCTAAGAAAGAACCTTCAGATTCACTGTTTGCTTTATAATTTTTGTTATCATTTTTCTCTTCTAATTTTGGAGTTGTATTGTTGAAGTGTGCCTAGACTTGCTTGCTAGTTGTTGTTAAGAGTAATAGCTATAGATAACCAAGTCAAAGTCCATATTTCCATTTCATGAGATTGTAAATGGACAAGTTATTATCTAAGCAAGATCTTTTGGATGCGTGATTGTTAAGATTTTGTTTGCAAGTTTTGCTTTCTGAATTTTGAAATGAGTGGAGAATGTTATTTGAAAAGTGTGAAAAAGAGTGTTATGTCATTAATTGTTTCTTGATTGAGCTATACTCATCAGACATAGRAACCTATCTGTTATCGGCACATATAKTGCATCAACTCTACTGATTACGAATCTCAGTTAATAATTTATGTTTGGTAATATATTATGCAAATAATTGCAACAACAGTATTCTGAATTGATTTCCCATGGCGAACCCAACCTATGATTGCAATTACTTATCTGTGTTTTTTTTTTTTTTTATTAATACGAAGAAAAAATGAGTTCTTATCTTCTGTCCCTTATCCCTTAATTTATTAGTCCGTGCCCAAGAAGTTGGATAGGAGACGAGTCGACGATTGTCACTACGGTGTTCAAAGACCTATAGATTCAAATTCCCTTCTTTCCCATGCATGGATAATAAGTGAAGGATAAATTTCGCCCATCTATCTATCCCTTACTTATCCCTACGTTTTTCTTTTATGATTGATCCATGATCCTTTTCCCCTCCTTATGAATGAGTATCTCTGCATTTTCTTGAATGATAATCTCTATGTTTCTATTCAAATGATTGTCTCTTCATTTTTGGATAGTATGTTATGCTCTGTGTTTTTGTATAGCTATATTGTTGTACTTTTCTTTTTTTAGATAGCAATTTAGTTGGGCAGAGATCCATTCTTGTAGAGTTTTATTTTCACTTTTAATCTAGAGTTATTGCACCCATATTTCAAATTCGTTTTACCCAATTCTCTTTTTCCCAATTTGTTGTACCTAGAATTGTTTTGAAGGATTATTTCATTTGTTCGAATCTCATTTTTGAAGTTGAATCATTTTTACTGAGCGAGTTGATTGACATCGATTTATTTTTGTATGATTTATTTTTCTTGTCTTTGGAAAACGAATTTCCCCAATGTTTACACATCCCACTCACCAATTTTCTTACCCATCCTTACACCTCTTTCACTCCATGATTTTTGGCGCGATCTACCCAGCGTTCACAAAGCGTTTCCCATAATGATTATCATTGGACAACTATCTATGATAGGCAACGATTTTATAGTTTTATCAATCATTAGACTGGTTAATGTACAATGAAATTATACATCGGAATGACAACAAATTTTAATATCATCATTTACACAATGTTGTCATAGTTACACAACGATTTCACAGCCCCTTTTGGCGTTTTACCCACATACCCACCGCTATTTCCGTGGCACATTACATAGTCTTCACACTATGATTTTTGTGGCATTTACTCAGCAATATCTCATCCATTGTTTTATTACACACCGATATCTCATTTGCACAGTTATATGTTTATTTGAAAGTGTATTTTGAAAGCAAATTTAATGGTATAGTGTATAGATCTTGATAGGAATTACACAACATTCACACTGTGATTTTCGTGGCATATACACAACTATATATGTACACAACGATATCTTATTGTTATTCACACCTGATTTCTATTACACAATGATATCTTATTGATATTCACCCATGATTGTTAATTACACAACATTTTGATATGCTTTAATGGATAGTGTTTTTGATATGGCTGCATTTAGATAGGATATAATGGTCAATATTTTTTATAATATAATAGACATCAATTTTATAATATATAATAAACAACGATTTATATATAATGAATCATGATATATATATATATATATAATAATAATAAACAACAATTTACAATTGATATAATAGTCAGCAATTTCATGTTTTGAATGGACATAATCATTATTATGGGACAACAATATCAATCTGGATAGACGTTATTAATGGATAGCAATGTAACATTGTTAGATAATGATTGATGGTTAATTATAATTTAATATTGTTAGATAGTGAATCATTATTAATGGATAGTAATATAAGATTGTTAGACAACAAATCCTTGATATACAATGATATGAGTTAGATAGAGTTTTCATCTCTATACAATGTATAATAATGGATAGCATTAATGATTGTTAACCATGAATAGTAATACATAGAGATATTATTGATAGACAGTGAAATAATTGATACACAGTGATTTAGTAACAAATGAAAGGTTAGCATGGTATCCCTAAGTACTACTAACTTGATCTAATCTAGATTCTATTCCTTCCTTTTCAATTGGTCAAGGTGAAAATCGGTTGATTGTTGATTTCTTATTAATAGATAGCATGTTATTGTATAATGGATTCTTGAGGGAATATTTCATCGATGGCTAATAGCATCCTTTAGTTGATGTATTTTGCAATAGAATTTGTTGTGCCAGGAATTTAATGTGATGTATGATTGTTATAGTAATCAGTCACCCTGCGTCTTGTTGACTTGTCGATTGGATTCTTAGGTTAGTCTTCTTGTATTTTGATAGTTAATTCGGTCTCCTAGCGCGTTGGATATATCCTTGGGTTATGGTCTAGATGTTTTATGTTGTGCCTTGGTTACTATCACGCCTATCTCCTTCTGACGACATCATTCCTGATGAGGGAATCATTGCATGTGCTCATGAATAGACACAGATGATAACCTGGTCGGAGTCTTGTGCTTCCTGATGTATTTGATTTTGGTATCATAGTGTGAAGACTATGTAATGTGCGACTATGGTGATGTATTTGTTCATTGTATTTGATGTTGGTACTTGGTTTTGTAATGCCTTAATGCAGTTGGTTTTGTGTGCTATAGAGGTTTCTAGTTATTGGTCGTCGAAGATGATTGTTGGGTTGTTGATGTTGTCCTTTAGCTTCTAGGCATTTTCTTGCTTGTTTTGGGCGAGTAGCCATTTTATCTGTCTATTAATTATCGCATGTTTCATCCAGCTGCCTAATGTTCTAGTGTCTGAGTCATTGTTTTCTATTGTCTAATATATGTGTGTTGTGTTAGTCATCAAGTTACATTGTTTAACTATTTTTGTTGTTGTAGTCCTTCTTTAAAAAAAAAAAAATATTTTTATTTTGCGTTGTGTCGCATGTAGTCGTAACAATGGGGTCGTTACATATGGTATCAAAGCCGATTCGACCCGCGACTTGGGATCACTATGAATTTCGTTGATTTGATATTTGATTATGAGGTTGCTAATTAATTTGATTGTATTTTTGCAGGTAATAATGGCTAGAGGATGTCGCGGAGGCAGACAATAGGGTGCTAGGGGAGGAGGTGTGATGCCCCCAGTATCATCCACGCCTGAGGGGTCTAACCCCTAGGAAGACAAATAGGTTTTCGGGCAGGAACATATAGCGGTGGGTGATGTGGTTGGGTTGATGAGGTCCTTTCAGCGGATTTCTAAGGCACTAATTATCCATTTGGACAGAGATGAGGCCAGGGCACCGACACCCCCTAAGGGTCCACCACGTGCTCTGGTCTGTACCAGTAGAATTCACCGTGAACTCGAGAAGGTTAAATTTCCCAAGTTCTTTGGTGCCTGGGATGATGCATCCACAGAGGCATGGTTGGAGAATATAGTGACATGATTTGCAATTCATGAATATACCTCCAACTTGAAGGTCAGCATGGAGGTCTTTCAACTGAAGGGAAGCACTCTTTTATGGTGGAAGATGATCCTGCCACAATTGAACATGGTTGTTGAAGATGTGTCATGGGAAATGTTAGAGGAATGGTTCTGAGAAAGGTATCTATTAGAGGAATTCATTGAGCGTCAACTCAATGAGTTCAATGCCTTGCGACAGGGCGGTTGTAAGGTGCCCCAGTATGAGGTATGTTTTATGGAGATGCTTTGATATGATTTGCACCTAAATAATGAGAAAATTAAGGTCAATAGGTTCTTGTTTGGACTTAATGTAAGAATTCATGAAAAGGTTAGGATTTTGATGCCTCAAACCTTGCATGATGTCGTTCAGAAGGCCCTCATATAAGAGGAGGAGGCTATCAATGGGGGTCAGAGAAAGACTCCAACGAGACCAGTAGGGAAGGTTTCATCTGGTGCACAACAACATCAAACACCAGCTAGATAGTAACTAGGATATCATGGCTTCCAAAGAGAATCCACTTTCAATACACCTCGGTGACCAACACCGCAACAACAGACTCCTTACCGAGGACCACAACACCAACAACAACATTGACTGCAACAACAATAATTTAGGCATGTTCAGCTAAACAGACTAGGGTTCCAGGCCGATGGGAAGTTAGCTTCTACTTTGGGTACCAGGAGTACTTGACCAAAGAAAGGGTGTGGGACATGTGGGGAGCAACATTACCAACGCGACTGCCCAATGGAGAGGACTAGAGAATTTGAATCAGCTGGACCCACTACCGTGGGAGATTTGGGCAAGGCCCATCGGATTCATGCAATGGTGAATAACTACCAGGAAGAGCACCAATTGACTTTTCTCAAGACATCAAGTATCATCACTGACCAAACCCTTAGTATTTTGATAGATCCTATTGATACCAAGAGTTTCATTTCTGGTGTAGTGCTAAAAATGATTAAGGTAAAGGCAGTTGAACAGGATGAGTTTATCTTTGTAGAAATGGCTTCGGGAGCCAAAAAAAAGGTTGGAGGGAAGTTTATGGGTTGTATCCTTAACCTGGGAGAGTTTTTCACTAGGGCCAACCTATACGTCACGATATTAGGACCTTATAACATCGTGATCGGTATGGACTGGTTGGAATCGCATGAGGCAATAATCAATTGTAAGATGAAACAATTGAGCTTGGTCGATGATGAGGGACAGAGATGTGTGATTGTAGGTCGAAACCAGGGATTTTCCCTGAGGTTCATCTCTTCCTTGTAGCTACGAAAGAGAATGCACAAGGGTTGTAATATTTATGCGATCCTTGCATTAAATGAGAAGGGAGTAGCAGAAGTTCTAGAACACCTTCCGGTGGTGAGAGAGTTTGCAGATGTCTTCCCGGAGGAGTTACCTAGGATGACATCGGAGAGGGAATTGGAATTTACAATCGACCTAAAATCGGAAACTGAACCAATAGCAAGAACTCCTTATTGGATGTCGACCCCAGAGTTATAGGAGTTGAGAATGTAACTGAAGGAGTTGTTGGACCTAGGAATTATACGTCCAAGTGTGTCACTGTGGGGTGTGCCTGTTATTTTCATATGGAAGAAGGATGGGTCATGGAGACTCTGCATTGACTATAGTCAATTGAACAAGGCAACAATCAAGAATAAGTATTCGTTGCCAGGGATTGATGATATTTTTTATTAGATGAAAGGCGCGATGGTGTTTTCAAATATCAACTTGAGATTAGGGTATCACCAGTTACATATCAAAGAGGACAACATCCCTAAGACCACCTTTAAGATGAGGTTTGGACATTACTAGTTTACCATTTTACCATTTGGACTGACAAATGCCCCAGGGGTATTTATGAGTTTGATGAACAAGGTTTTCTGCGACTACTTAGACAAGTTCATCCAAGTATTCATTGACGATATTTTGATTTACTCTCAAATGATGGAGGATCATGAAGAACACTTGAACTTGGTACTACAGTGTTTGTGAGAGAACAAATTGTATGGGAAAATTTATAAATGCTCATTTTATCAATCGAACATTTACTACTTTGGGCATGTCATCTTCGTTGAAGGTATCGTCGTGGATCCAGCAAAGGTTGAGGCTATTATGGAATGGCATGCACCGACGAATGTCCCGGAAGTGCATAGCTTCATGGGTTTAGTGGGATACTATCGATGATTCGTCGAGGGTTTTTCGAAGATAGAAAATCCGATCACAAAATTGCAAAAGAAGAACAAGAAGTTTTTTTGGACCAAGAAATGCGCGGAATCATTCTGGAGGCTCAAGGATATGTTGAAAAAGGAACCGTTACTAAAGGTCCCTGACATGGATGCAGACTTCTTGGTATGCACTAATGCATCCAAGGAAAGATTAGGTGGAGTATTAATGCAAGATGGTCGAGTGATCGCTTACATATCGAGGAAGTTGAGAAGGCATGAGGATAACTATTCGACGCACAGTTTGGAGTTTTTATCCATTGTTTATACCTTGAGATTTTGGAGACAATACCTTATTGGATGGAAATTTGAACTAAAAACAGACCATTGTGTACTACAACACATATTTACACAAAGTGACCTAAACGTTGATGCGTTGAGTCAGATACCGTGCATATTTTTGGTGATGCCTCTCCAGACGAATCTACGTGAAAATATTTTAACTTTACAGTGCAACAATGACTGGTACAAAGAGTTCAAGGATTTTTCAGACAAAACACAATATTGGTACCAAAATTTAAAGGATTTACTATGGACAATGACGAATTATTGAGATTTAAAAGTTAAATTTACATACCGCCCAATGATGAATTGAGGCGTTTGATCCTAAATGAGGCTCATAGAGAATTGTACATGGCTCACCCAGGAGTCCCGAAGATGAGCGTGGACCTTAAACCCTTATTCTTCTGGAAAGGAATGAAGGAAAACATAGTCAACTATGTGGAAAGATGTTTAGAAATGTCAATAGGTGAAGGTTGAACATAGACATCTAATAGGATTACTACAACCACATATTATTCTGGAATTGAAATGGGAGGTCATTTCAATGGACTTGATTGTTGGATTTCCATTGACAGCAAGGATAAATGACTCGATTTTTTTGGTATTCGACACTCTGATGAAGAGTTATCATTTTATTCCTATGTGTACGATGTATCGGGCACCTAACTGTTGGCATCCAACCCATTTTTTTCGATTGCTCTAAAAAAGCTGCCTACACCCCTTGTCGTATTACGACAAACCATCGTCGCATTGTGCTAATGGACATTCATCTTATTTTTGCGATCATTACAATTCAATATCGACCCCGTTTTTCACAACTGCAAGTGTGAAAACACTTCTTTCGTT
>JZKD02S1123489.1:670905-684486 GCA_000966675.3 Picea glauca | reverse complement strand
GAAGGTTCCTGCTTTGGGAAGGAAATAGGGTCTTGTTCTCTGTTAGAATTAGTTAGCCTTCAATTATTTCCATGAGTGTGCTAATCAGAGACTGGTGCTGAAGGTTCCTTCTTTGAGAAGGAATTAGGGTCATTTTCTCTGTTAGGAGATAGATAGCCTTCAGTGTGCATTATTTCAATTAAGCAATAAGTTCATGAAGTGAGATGATCGGAAACAGGTGCTGAAGATTCCTGCTTTGGGAATAGGGTCCTATTCTTTGGTTACAGAATAGTTGGTCTTTTCTGTTGCAGTATCTTGTGTCATTTTAATGTAATCCAAGATTCTTCAATTAATCATTTCTTTAAACTTTGAGCTTTGAAATAAGTAGATTGTTTTTTTGTAATTCAAGTTAGAACTTCAGTTCATTCAAGACAAGTGTGATTAATATAGTTTCCTTTACTACAACTCTAAGTTGCTTTTGAAATTGAGCATATATAGTGCGTGGTTACCTTTGAAATAAACAAACTTCCCTGGGTTGACAATTTATGTAGCACTTGATTGTTTAAATTAAATAAGCAATTATAGTGACCAACAGGTTCATGGGACCTTTCGAGATTGTGGAAAAGAAGGGGCCCATGGCCTATCGACTAGCCTTGCCTGTTTCTTTGAGGCGTATGCACGATGTTTTTCATGTATCTGTTTTGAGACATTATATTAGTGATCCTACACATGTTATTGACATGAGTTCTTTGTAGGTATCTGACAAGGGTGCGTTCACAACTAAGCAAATCTGAATCTTGGACCATCGCATTTGACAACTACAACATCGAACAATAGATCAAGTTAAGGTCCAGTGGAACAACTATAGTTCATACTTGGTGACCTAGGAAGACGCATATGATATGGGTCAAGAGTTTTGATTTTTGTTTGATAGATAGACTTATGATACTGTGATACACTTTATTTCGTCACCTATATACTGTGAAATTTCAGGACAAAGTTTAAACCAAGAGGGGGTGTATGTAACATCTCTCTCTTTCATGCAGTGAGGGAACTTATTCTTTGAGGACACTTGCTTGCAAGTGATCTGGATTATTATACTATTGGTCGCGTGATTATGATTATGAGATATTATGGATATGATGATATGTTATTTTTTTGGATTTACATAGACATGTGTTATTGAATGTTTTCTCCTGAGTGTGCAAGACTTTGGACCTCGAGGATGCAGAGGCATTGGTGAAACCCCTTGGACTGTGGAACGATTCAGGGATTAGACTATTGGGTTTGAATGTTGTTGATGTGACATGTGTACATATGATTAAATGTTAAGATGATTGATTATTATTGATGACATGATTGAAAAAGGGTAAATGGTTTTTTTATTTACACTTGCTAAATTGATTTTTAGTTGAAAAAGAAAAAGGGGGAAACTTAAAGGAAATGGGAAACGTAAAGAAAAGGGGAAACGTAAAGAAAAAGTTGAATGTATAACTTAGTAAGGAATCTTTCCTTTGGAACTTTCTAATTATGAACTCAACTATGAATTAAGTAAGGTGTAAGTCATTTAATAAGTGTAAGGGAATTTTCGGACACCGAGGAGCGTTTTTAGGAATGCCCTTAGGTGGATGAGGGAAATAGGAATATTTGATTAATTAATAAAATTGATTTTCTATTGCAACTAGGGGATCATGCTACATGTGCACGGGGGAAGTTTTTCAAAATTAATTAACTGAGAAAGGAATTTAATGAGAATTTGGAAAACTAATTACTTAAAACTCTATAAAAAGGATGGAGGAGAAGGAGTATGGATCTCAATCTTTTTGTGTAACGTTAGGCTGCTGAAATTTTATCTTGACTGAAATTCTCTTGTGGGAGTTGGGATACCTAACTCAGGTAATGAGTGGTAGCTCGACCTTGCGAGGCGATATGGGTGCTAGAATTCTTTGGTATTGTTTTTGTGGCCCCTTTGCGGCTCGGGGGGCTCAGGGGGAAGAAGAGTACCCCTAGCGTTGGTTGGGAGGTACCGGTGAGGTCACATCGGTTGGCAAGCGGGAGCTGGACGGAGTGCACATGGGACAACAACTTCAGAGCATTTCCTTTGGGATAAGGTACGCCTGTTAAAGTTGTTACTTGCAATAAAATTTAAATTACACATGTTATTTTTCTGTGCTCGGTTGAAGATTTCATTTCCATGATCTTTATTGCACCTTCTTTCCTACGGTATTTGTAATCCCCTTGCTCGTTGTATTCTGAATTGATTTCCAATGGCGAACCCAACCTTTGATTGCAATGACTTCTTTGCTTTTGTTTTTATTGATTAATACGAAGAAAAATTGAATTTTTATATTCTATCCCTTATCCCTTAAGTTATTAGTCCATTCCTAAGTAGTCGGCCAGGAGCCAAGTTGACGGTTGTCACTCTGGTGTTCAGATACCTATATATTCAAATGCCCTGCTTTCCTGTGCATGGATAATAAGTGAAGGATACATTTTTCCCAGCTATCTATCCATTACTTATCCCTGCGTTTTTATTTTATGATTGATCTATGATCCTTTCACCCTCCTTATGAATGAGTATCTATGTGTTTTCTTGAAGGGTAATCTATGCATTTCTATTCGAATGATTGTCTCTTCATTTTTGGATAGCATGTTATGCTCTATGTTTTTGTATAGCGATATTATTTTACTCTGCATTTTTTGGATAGCGATTTAGCTGGGCAGAGATCCGTTCTTGTAGAGTTTTATTTTCACTTTTAATCCAGAGCTATTGTGCCCAGATTTTGAATTCGTTTTACCCAATTTGTTTTACCCAATTCATTTTGCCCATAATATTTTTGAAGGATTATTGCATGTGTTCGAATCTCATTCTTGAAATCGAATCATTTTTACCCAACGAGTTGATTGACATCAATTTATTTCTGGACGATTTTTTTTTCTTATCTTTGGACAATGAATTTCACTAGCATTTACGTAGCCCTTTCACCCATTTTTTTTACCCAACCTTACACCGCTTTCACTCCACGATTTTGGAGGTGATCTACCCATCTTTTACAAAGTGTTTCCCATAATGATTATGGTTGGGCAAGTATCTGTGATAGACAACGCTTTTATAGTTTTATCAATCATTAGAGTGGTTAATGTACATTGAAATTATACAATGGAATGACAACGAATTTGAATATCATCATTTACACAATGTTATCATAGTTACACAAATATTTCACAACCCCTTTTGGCGTTTTACCCAACATACCCACCGCTATTTTCGTGGCACATTACACGTTCTTCACACTATGATTTTTGTGGCATTTACTTAGTGATATCTCATCCATTGTTTTTATTACACAACGATATCACATTTTCATAGTGATATGTTTGTTTGACAGTGTATTTTTGAAAGCGAATTCAATGGTATAGTGTATATATATTGACAGGAATTACACAACATTCACACTGTGATTTTCATGGCATATACACAATGATATATGTACACATTGATCTCTTATTGTTATTCACACCTGATTTATATTACACAACATTATAATTACACAACGAATCTTATTTATATTCACCCATGATTGCTATTTACACAACTTTTTGATATGCTTTAATGGATAGCATTTTTGATATGGTTGCATTTTGATAGGATATAATAGTCAACAAGTTTTATAATATAATAGACAATGATTTACAATTGATATAATAGTCAGGAATTTCATGTATTGAATGGACAGAATCATTATTATGGGACAACAATATCAATCTGGACTGGCGTTATTAATGGATAGCAATGTAACATTGTTAGACAGTGATTGATGGTTAATTATAATTTAATATTATTAGACATTAAATAATTATTAATATATAGTAATATATGATTGTTAGACAGGAAACCCTTGATATACATTGATATGAGTTAGATAGAATTTTCATCTCTAGACAACATATAATAATGGATAGCTTTAATGATTGTTGACCGTGAATAGTAATACACAAAGATATTATTGATATACAACAAAATAATTGATACACAGTGATTTAGTAACAAATGAAAGGTTAGCATGGTATCCCTATGTACTGCTAACTTGATCTAATATGGATTCAGTTCCTTCCTTTTCAATTGGTTAGGGTAAAAATCAGTTGATTGTTGATTTGTTATTAATATATAGCATGTTATTGTATAATGGATTCTCGAGGCAATATTTCATCGATGGCTAATTGCGTCCTTTAGTTGATGTATGTTGCAATAGAATTTGTTGTGTTAGGAATTTAATCTAATGTATGATTGTTATAATAGTCAGGAATTTCATGTATTGAATGGACAGAATCATTATTTTGGGACAACAATATCAATCTAGATGGACATTATTAATGGATAGAAAAGTAACATTGTTAGACAGTGATTGATGGTTAATTATAATTGAATATTGTTAGACAGTGAATCAATATTAATGGATAATAATATCAGATTGTTAGACAGGAAATCCTTGATATACATAGATATGAGCTAGATAGAATTGTCATCTCTAGACAACATATAATAATGGATAGCTTTAATGATTGTTGACCATGAATAGTAATACACAGAGATATTATTGATATACAGTGAAATAATTGATACACAGTGATTTAGTAACAAATGAAAGGTTAGCATGGTATCCCTACATACTACTAACTTGATATAATCTCGATTCAGTTCCTTCCTTTTCAAATGGTCAAGGTAAAAATCAATTGATTGTTGATTTGTTATTAATATATAGCATGTTATTGTAGAATGTATTCTCGATGGAATATTTCATCAATGGCTAATCACGTCCTTTAGTTGATGTATGTTCCAATAGAATTTGTTGCACTAGGAATTTAATCAGATGTATGATTTTTATAGTAGTCAGTCACCTTGCATCTTGTTGATTTGTCGATTGGGTGCTTGGGTTAGTCTTCTTGTATTTTGATGGTTAATTCGGTCTCCTAGTGCGTTGGATATATCCTCGAGCTATGGTTTAGATATGTTATGTTGCGCCTTGGTTACTATCACACCTATCACCTTGTGACAACATGATTCCTGATGAGAGGATCATTGCGGGCCTTGATGAATAGACGTGAATCATAACCTGGTCAGAGTCTCGTGCTTCCTGATGTGGGAATTTTGTTCATTGTATTTGATGTTGTTACTTGTTTCTGTAACTCCTTAATGCGGATGGTTTTGTGCATTGTAGAGGTTTCTATTTAATATTTGTCGAAGCTGATTGTCGGGTTGTTGATGTTGTCCTTTAGCTTGTAGGAGTTTTATTTCTTATGTCGGGCAGGTAGACGTTTTATCTGTCTATTAATTATCACATGTTTCATCCATTTTCCGGATGTGATAGTGTCTGAGTCGTTGTTTTTTGTTGCCTGATCTACGTGTGTTGTGTTCATCGCCAAGTTGTGTTGTTTAATTGTTGTCGTTGTTGTCGTCCTTCTTTAAAAATAAAAAAAAAATTGCATTGTGTCGCATGTAGTTGCAATGATGGGGTCGTTACACAATGGGGGTCTTTTGCATACAATGTGATGCCATTTGGATTAAAGAACGCCCCTGCAGTTTTCTCCAGGATTGTAATAGAAACTTTCTAAGAATTTATTCACAAGTTTATAGAAGTCTATATGGATGGTTGGATGGTATATAGTGTGCTTAAGGAACATGTAGCACTACTACATCTAATGTTTGACATATGTAGAGAACTGCAGATATCATTGAACCTTAGAAAGTGTATCTTTTATGTACCACATGGAAATGTTTTAGGCCACATAGTATGCCAATAGGGAGTACTAGTAGACTCATCCAAATTTGCGGTCATTGTGAACTTGCTACCACCTACGAGTGCTAAGCAGTTGCGCTCCATGCTAGGACAGATAGGGTACTACCATAGGTTCATCAGAATATATGAAAACATCACTACACCACTGGAAAATATATTAAATAAGGTCGAAGTGTTTCAATGGACCCCAGAATGTGAGAAAGCGTTTGAAACCCTAAAGGAGAATCTCAACACAACACTTATTGTGATATTTCCAAATTGGGAAAATGAATTTCACATCCATGTAGATGCTTCAGGTATTTCCTTAGGATCTATCTTAGTGAAACAAGGAGATGGAGCCATGGATCATCCTATCTATTTTGTGAGCAGGAAGTTATCGCAAGTTGAGCACAACTATACAACAACAAAAAGGGAGGGTTTAGCTATGATTTATGCTTGCATAAATTTAGACATTATTTGTTAGGTTCTCATTTTAAGTTATTTACTGATCATTCTACATTGAAATATCGAGTTAAAAAACCTATGTTGGAAGGGATAATTTGTATATGGTTGCTATTGTTTCAATAATTTTCTTTTGAAGTGATCATTAATCCTGGAAGATGCAACGTAGGACCTGATCACTTGTCTATATTAGATTCAGGGGAAAGTGGCAGAGCAATTGATTATCATCTCCCAGATGTAGATTTGTTCTGAGTTGAGGCCATACCAGATTACCTGGAAGACATAACAATCTTATTAAGTACATGAGCCTGCCCAAAAACATATTCCGCAACCCAGAAACGCCATATGGTTGTTAGAGCAACAGACTATCAGTTGATTGTAGGGAAATTGTATAAATTAGGACTAGATAGTATCCTCAGGAGATGTGTCTTGGATCATGAAAGATAGTATATACTGTGGGAGTGACATAGTGGAGTTGTGGGAGGTCACGTAGAAGTAAAGGCCACTGCATAGAAATTCCTCCAAGATGGACTATGGTGGGCCACACTCTTCAAGGATGCAAAGGTATATGCTAGGTCATGCGATGTGTGTCAAAGAGTGGGTAAGCCATCACGACGAGATGAATTACCACTTCAACCAGTTTGATCTTTACAGTCATTTGAGAAGTGGGTGGTTGACTTCATTCATCCAATCAACCCCAAAGCTAAGCATTCAAAGGACATGTACATTATTATTGCAACTAACTACCTTACACGTTGGGATGAGGCAGCAGTTGTTCAGGATTGTTCGACCGATACTGCTGCTAGGTTGATTTTTGAAAATATTATCACTTGATTTGGATGTCCTAGGAGTCTGACCAGTGATCAGGGAGCTCATTTTATTAGTAGCACTATAAAAAATATTACAGTAGAGTTGTTGAACCAACATCAAAAAAGAAGTCCCTACCACCCATAAGATAATGGAACAGTAGAATCATTTAACAAGATTCTAGAGAGAGGATTAATGAAGGATTGTTGTGCAAATAGGGAAGATTGGGATGACAGAGTTCTAGCAGTACTATGGGATTACAGGACAACCACAAAGAAAATCAACAAGTACACACCATTTCAGCTAGTTTATGGGAAAGAGGTTGTGGTGCTTGCATAATTCATTACTCCAAGTTTGTACATTTCACAAATCACACACATGTCGGAGGAAGAATCAGTTGCACAAAGACTCATGGAGTTACAAGAACTTGAAGAGACCAAGTTTTTAGTAGACTTCCATCTGTTAGTTGAGAAAGCAAGGTAGAAAGCTTGGCATGATAGACACATTAAGACTAAAGTATTTTCGCAAGGAGACAAGGTCCTACTCTATGACAGTCAGTATTATAAGAATCCAGAGAAGTTGTGCATGCATTGGTTGGGACCATTTATAGTTGTGGATATTCAACCTTCTAGAGTAGTCAGATTTGCACAACTGGATGGCATGCTGTGTCCAGGATGGGTGAATGGCACTCGCTTGAAAACATATACATCTTAGAACTGAGCTAAAGGACTTTTTCTCTAGTCTGAAGGAGGATGTATAGTAGTTAGATTTGAGTTTTCTACAATTTTTGTAAATTCAATTAATAAAGTCGACGTGTGCAGTGTTGCGCCATGACATGTAGTCCACTTATTATTTTATCTAAGTGGTGTTTGATGCAGAACTGCTTACTCAACAGTGTAGGATCAAAAGCTTAAAGAACCCATAAATGACAGTCATTAGTATGATGGGGAAACCTTTTTGGTCGGAGGGAGAATGAATCTGAATGCAATCTGAGTCCATGTTCCACACAAACCTAGTCTAGTCACAACCTTTATTGCTATTACAGTACCCTGTCCAAATTTAGTTAAGCCATAAATCCACGATACGCAAAGATTCCATCGATATTCGCACTAATATTCTCATCCATCAAATGATAAGGTCTAAAATCGGTCATGTCCCTATCCAACTTGCATAGTAAATGCCATAATCACCCAATAGGATTTACCCCGTTAATCCGTCCCATCGAAAAACTCAGATCCAAGTTGCGTCCATAGGGTCATGATGAACAACATTTTTTATTGAACTTTCCAGCTAATCCTAATTATAAGGCTCTGAGAAATCATCGTAGAATGCATTGTTTTCAGAAAGCACTTAGCAATTTTTTAATTTTGAAGAACGAGCAAGTCTGTGTAATCCTAAGACCCATAGTTGTGATCCCCAATCCTTGTTTTTCCACATAATTTATTGAGAACTTAGATCCTACAATGCCGAGAGATACAGGAATTCGAAGCACCATGTCCAAAGACGTAGCACCATATGAGCCCTACAACCCCTAAGTCGAGGTCATGGGTGATCTCAAGGGGAAGGTGGAGTAGGTCAAGATCCTTGATCTTGACTTAACAGATCAAGTCTTGTTCCTCCATATGAACATATACGTCTTCTAGAGTATCTCTCCAGAAAAGTTGGGAGGCATGCAATTTGTTCCAAATCCTGAATTCATCAACCTCTTTAACTCAACAATAATGAACCTCAGAGACTTACGAGTGTTTGGTACTACTGGCGAAGTTGTGCGATGCACCAAGATCCTCATCAACAGGGTGAATGAGAGAAGTCTCTAGTTGGATATTCTGTATCCAATCCACGCCGAAGACATCCATCAGCTTACAGGGTTGTCCCTCAATGGTGAGGAAATTTACAAAGGATTCTAGGGTCCCAGTAAGAACAACAAAAAGAAAGGGGAGCCCAGCCTCTATGAAAGGTTCCACGCACAGAGGGGGGGGCGCAAAGCCAAAATTGACCCCATTCTACCAGAGATGTTCAACACTAGATGCTACATCATATCCAACAAATTCATGAGTTCATACTACAAGGGAGAGTGCACACTAGATGCATTATCAGTGGATGATTTTTTTTCCAATGGCACTCTATTCAATTGGTGTAGTTACATGTTGGAGGAACTACTCGTGACTTGTGAGGAAGCCTAGGAGAAGGGAGGAACCTTCACATATGGATACTTGTTTCTTGTGTTATTAATTCTAAAGTGGATGCCACCCGCTGGAATAATGTTGGCGCTAGTAGACAAGGGGAACCTTGAAAATATGTTTGAGCCCTGGCACTCAAAGGAAGACTCCGAGAACACAACCTTCAACAACATGGCGTTCTCCAAGTGGTATAATGGGTTCATTGATGGAACATAGAGGATGTGCATCCCACAGGAGCTCCTCAACTACAACAAGAGGAACATTGCCTTCAGCATGAACTGAAACCATATGTTTGTATGGAAAAGGTATGCCAATGGGGAGAACTTCCATTCAAGGATGTTTTTGTTCTACTTAGATGAGGAGGCTTTCGATAAAGAGGTAATGTTGTGGTCGGGATTTAAATGAAACCCACACAAGTCGGGGATGCACTACATTTTTCTTGTCGAGTTGTTGAAGAAAAAAGGAAAAGAAGTAGGGTAGGATCAAGCTCAAGCTCAGAGGCGCCGAAGAAAGAAGCTCCAGCACAGACAAAATCTGAAGAGGAGGAGGAGACACAACCACTAGAGAGGAAGAAAAGAAAATTTTTTATATTCCCGCAACCGTCAGGGAAATCCTTATTGACAAGTAAGTATGTCAACGAGATCATGAGAATTGCATTCATTACAAAACCAATGGCTAAGAATTTCAGAACAAGGTTCTCACCGACCAAATTTTTCAACCCCCAACCCCTCTCATCCTCATTCCATGCACTCGCTCAGCGGTCCATGAAACCCCCATCATACATATTTAGGATGACCATGATCCTAACACCCATCCATCAACCATCATCACCGAGCACCCTCCATCACCACCACAACCCCAATCTCCAGCCCTAGAAACCACCAATCCACCCCAAACCACTGATCCGGAGCCCATGCAACTTGATCCCCTAGAACTACCTAAGCCAGAACTCCCAGAAACAAGCCCAGAGTTAACCAAGAAGATATTAGAACTTCCTCGTCCAAATATAGAAGTATTTGAGTAGTGACTGTAGTTGTCTGACCTGGACCATGACACCCATGACCAACAAATTGTACCTTTTGTGTAGCAGAAGAATTCTCAAATGGTACATGAGCCGCAAGTTCAAAGACCCCAGCACATTTCCTCAATGGCCAAGGTTGAGGGTTCCTTAGGAAGCACAACTCCAAAAGTGTAACCATGCAAATAGAAGGAGCTACCAGAGGTTCAGAAGGAACGAGAGTCAACCTCTGGGAAAATCGCAACATCTGTGCAGGAATAGATGGAGTTGGTTCTCCAAAACCCTCAATAATGTGCAGAGTTGCTACAACTCTACATGGCTAGAATAGAGCTTCTAAAACTCCTGCCATCAATGTTGAGGTTGAGGTTAGTGTTAGGACCATCCAAAAGGGAGAAAGAGGTAGAGACTCCTTTAGAACATTCAATGGCCAGTGGACTTTCACTATAGGTTCGAGCACCCAGGGATGTAATCCCTTCATCTGTTGACCTTGCATAGTGGCCAGCAACACACTTAGTTGGAATGATCAAAGAATCAATTGACTAACTGGAGCAGAGGCTCCAGAAAGCCAAGAGATCTGTTGAGTTTGCAAGAGAGGAAGCACTCCTTACACAGGCATTCAAAAAACAAGAAGAACATGCAAATATCCAGGTCAATCATAGGCTAGAAAGAGTTCAGGAAAGGCTTGCTGAAGCCTAGCCAGAAATTTTGAAGGTCACACCCCAACTACCTGAAGCCAGTGATGTAGGAGAGTCAGAGAATCATATTGAACTTATATAAGGAGCATGGTCACAATTGCCTATTCACACTGATCATATGGAAGTGCAGTTGTGGAAAAATTTGCAAGAAGTAGAGCATCATCCTCGAAAGTTGCAGTAGCAGATGGAGAAGATAGTGCTAGAAGGAAATAATGCTTGAGCAGTACTACAGAAGCGCATGACTAAGTGCACAAAGATTTTTAGAGAAGTCAGTGATTGGATGGGAATCATCGCTAGGTGCAACCAGACTTTGGAGGATGTACACACTAGAATCCAAGTGATGAATGAATAAGTTGTGGATACAATGGATTCGCTGGAGAAACAACAGAATTTTGATTAGATTCAACAATGAGTTGAACGCTCTATTTGAGGCATAGTCCATAGCTAAGAAGTATTTGCGTGACTTCCGACCTTTCATTCAAACATTTTATATGTAAATGCATCAAGTCGATGAAACAATAGATTCTGAATGGAACTACTTGGTTGCATCAAAGCCCAAGGAGTGTATAACAGATGTGACCCAACAGTTCATTGTCGAGGCCTCACTCCTTGCTAGGAAATGGTAGGATAAAGTTGGGATCTTTCAAGAAGTTAAGAAGTGGACCTTGGTGTTCATCCCAAAGTTGGGCCATTCATTTGAAGAGGTAGAAGAAGAGAAAGTGCAAGTAGAAGAGCAAAGGAAAGAGGACAAGGAGGACAAGGGAAATCAATAGTGGCTCCTAGAAGCTGTGAAAGAGTTGAGTACTTGACTCGAGTGCGAGTCAAGGTTTGTGGACGGAGCCTGTCGGGCCCTTCGTTTTTGGATAAGAATATGTGCAAGTAGGAATACAGTCCCAGTTTTGGTCTAGTATAAGTTGTTCATGCTACAGAAGAAGCTAGACAACAGAGAAAGGAGAAGTAATATAAATCATTTGTGAAAAGGACAACACAACACCAACAAGGAAAAAGAAGTTTCAACAGAACAAGAAAGCATGCGAGCTCAAAGCAAGAAGACACAACTTAGCTTATATATATGGATGAATATGATTGCAAAGGGTTAGTGTCATAATTGTAAAGGGTGTTTTGATCATGATTGTAAAAGGGTTGTTGTCTTCTTATTGTTCTCTATTGTTGAGAAGTCGGGGTTGAGTTATGTAAATGTAATATGTATACCAATTTTAGAAATAGAGCTCTGCTACATGGGTCTAGAGCCAAGAGTTTGTAACATAGCACCATGTTGTATCTCTGAGGTTGTAACTGAGAAATATCTGAAGATAATATATGAAGAAGGATACAAAATTTCAAAATATATTGCGTCATTCTGTGTTTATACTTCTGCATTGTATCTTTATAGTAATTCTTTATGCTTCATAAGTTCCACATGACGTTTCTTTGTTTGAATGATTTCCACAACCTAAGTGGCTTCATTTCTTGCATATATGAGTTCAGATATCTTCTGTAGTTAGTTTTTCTTGCGCAAGATCAATATGAATCTTGAAGTTTTTGTGTACCCTCCTAAGTATTTTTCTTTCCCTTCCCTATCCTTTTGTCTTAGCCGTGCTTTGGGTGAGACTTCTTCTCTTCATAGGAGATGAAAATTCCAATGCTCTAGACTACATGGTACCTTTGTTTGATAACCTGAGAAGGACTATGTTTTGATCAATCTTGCGCCAACAGAAGTCGATAACGATATCGAACCACTGCCTAAAGTTGAGGAATTCAATACCATTGTGGTCTTGATTGGAGAAGGTGGGAGAGGAGGTAGGATGCCCTCTGAAGTAGTAGTCATAAAAGGATTATGAGGACTCTCAGACGAAGTATCATCATTCACTTCCAATTTCTCTCGTAGGATTAGTTGTTACCCGTGATTTTGGTCATCATGATGGTGTATTGATGATGGTGTACGCAGGCTCCTCATAAGAACTTTCTCCTGAGAAAATTGACATTCATCTCTTCCCAGAAAACATACTTTTGAAAAGAGTTTGCAAGTTGTTAATATACTAGGGTGCGAGAATGACCCATTCTCGTAGGCTTCTTTAAGCTAGGGTGTGAACTTCTTGCACTGTGTTACATAGCTAGGGTGTGAACCTTCTTTAAATCTTGGAAAAAGATGGATTCTCGATGGTTCTAGAAGGGAATATTCTAGAATAATGGGTTGGCATTCGAATGGTTATCCTTGTACTGGATTCCCTGATATTGTGGGATCATTCTTATCCAAATAACCATCTCATTCTCTCCTATATATTGATGGAATTCTCATGGAAAAGGTTAAGCAAGATCCATTGGAGAATTGGTGAAAGAATTGTGTGAAGGACTTAGATTGAACATGAGCTTGGAGACTCTAGCAAGTCTATCAAGAGGATTTGATCTTCTTCATACAAGGAATGAGAAAGTGTGTGTGCTAGAGCCAAGAGCCACCGAAAGGAAGCTTGCGACATCAAGGCGATCAGGTTGTAATCTTCTACTTTCAATTAATATGATACAACGACATGTCCCTTTCCCATAAATCTATTCTCACTTTATTGTGTAATTCCTTGATCATACACATAAGTTGACAGTTGAATATATTTTGTTATCTTCACTTTGGTTGGTTTGTGTTGTCTTGGTCTTGACTTCATGAGAGC
>JZKD02S1123489.1:625904-649860 GCA_000966675.3 Picea glauca | reverse complement strand
ATCTGGTCTCTTCCCTTATGTGACATTGTGTTTGATTTCCAGATGTCGAAGTCTTCGCTACCCTATATTGGCTTCGCTGATGGTGCTAGCCGTAGTACTTAGAACCTTGCTTCCGTTGCATGGGCAATTTACGCCCCTACAAACGAACTTGTCTCCGTACGAGGTGTATGTCTCGGTCATGCGAGCAACAACATTGCAGAGTATAGCGTCGTTATTGAATTGTTGATTGATGTTATCTCTCTTGGAATCCGTCATTTGGTTATGCAACTCGATTCGCAGCTTATAGTGCTACAGTTAAGTAATGTGTATACTATTCGAAGTCCTACTTTGTTACGGGTGTCTTTGTGAATTTTCCTCTTGGAACATTATTTTGATTATATTGAATATCAACATATTCCTAGATGTCTAAATACATTAACACATGCATTGGCTAACTATGTATTAGACAAACATTTGGATCATTTATAAATCAATCACATCAATTTTCACACAATACAAGGTAAACTAGTAGAAGTCGTCTGTATATATAACGATCAAAAGAGTTTTTTACAAAACATTTTTTCTAAAGACCAAAATGTCAAAATCTGAAGCTCATAGCTTCTACAAAACGACGTCATGGATGATGTTCATGGTAACATATGACTGCCTGAGCAACCCTACGGAGCAGTTGGCCTATGGACTCTGACACTCCTACTGTGTGACGTTGATGATGTCATGGAACCTCTCCAAGAGGCATGTCTGGAATATCTTCTGTTAAACCCTCTAGGTTATTTTCCACTGCTTGATAATCCTCGGTGTCCCATTGTGGCACTGGTGCTACCTCTCCTCACCGATGAATGGGAGAAGTACTAGGAGGTTGGTAAGGTCCCACATCTATGTCATCAACAATGAATTTTGTTTTTAGTCTTTGGAAAAACATATAAAAACTTTTACATATGATAAAATTCACAAAAACATTTAAAAAGAAAAAAAATATGTACTTCTTACCAAGTTCCCCCCACTAATCATCCTCTAGCAGTACTAAGTCCAGATCTCCTTGGAAATCCAACTCGACATAATCATAATCATCGACCATCAACATCTGTCATCAAAGCAAGTCAAAGAAGGTATCATCATACTTAATTATTGGTCCAGCTATGTGTCGGGCCATGAGCTGACACCATCTCAGCATTCTTGGATCCCTGGGAGCCGCTAAATTCCACTCAAACTGCAACCTCAATAATGGAACCCTCTCGAGAAAGAAGGACACTAACAAAGATCTGTACCCGAATTTCTTCAGGTTGCTTCGTCTTCATTTGGTCAACTTCCATTTCATGCTACGAAGCACAACATTTGCCCAGTTAAAAACCTGAGGTTCGGTACACTCTATGGAATACTGGAAGTATCTCTGTAGCACCATGTAAGGAGTAGAGATCCCAGCCATCCGAGCTATGGTGAATAAGATAGTATGGAGGGTCAAATCTTGTACTACCCAAATAGCTACTTTCCCTTTCTTCCTCTCTGCCTCGAGAACACAGTGTAAGCGACAATACTCACTCATGGGAAGCCCACCACCTCTGCTACCAATCAGGTTCACATGGTACCCTCGTTGTGACAATCTAGTCAAGAAGTAAATGTCCTCAATATCTAAGGACAATGTGTGGACCCCTACATGAAAAACATGCTGATCAGGATCCCACATATGCACAAGGTACTCTAATAACTTGACTTGGGCCCTCATGCCCGGGATACGAAAGTACCTCAGAAGACCACAATTTCTCAAAGCAGCAATAGTGGATGGATGATTTTTGGCAATGGAATTGTCTTATTCGTGCTCCCTTTCACGCCATTATAAAACCATTTTGATGGACAAATACCTACATAAGAAGCACAAAAAGAAGATTAGTAACTCTACTCACAATTTGGTTCTCTTTCATTGAGAAAAACTTAAAAAAAAAATTATGTTTTGTGGTTCTTGCAGGTGCCCTTTAGGTACAGTACGAGAACCTCGCAGGCTGCTGTGGGCTCACCTGTGAGAATGATCCATTCTTGTAGGTCCCGTGTAGCCCACCTGCAAGAGTGGTTGAGCGCAAATATGGCTCATAAAACCAACTCAAAAATGAGTTTTTATCAATGAAAATGAAAAATAAAACCATGAAAGAGTAGAGGACAAAGAGTCTACCTCACTGTCACTAATAACTCGTTGAATGGATGCTCATAAATCCCTCAATATAATGCCAAATTTCGAGGGTAAAAGAGGGGTTTTTGGGCTCAAATAGTGAAAAGTGAAAATGATATGGTAAAAATAGTTTTTATTTATTTATATTTACTTTTACCATGTTATTTGAATTTTTTATAAATATTTGTTTATTAAAACCTAAACCCTAATGTCCTTTTGAGTGTAACTTTTGCAGGCGTAATGACTTCGATGTTCATATACGGGGATGTAGACATATTTTTTATTTTTCATCGCATGTTTTGATTGCTTTTTATCATTTTTGTCTAAAACCTCGAGCTTGGTCTTTGTCCATTCTCACGCTCGAAAATACATGAGAATGTGATCGAGCATACTTTTATCACTTTTTCGATCACTTTTTCAGGCTCAACAAGGTTATACGAAAAAGGAACCCCCCTGGAGTCCTCTTTAAGCTCTTTTCAGACTCTCTAAAAATGAAAATATAGCTGAGCGACCTTGCTATTTTCATGTTCGATAAAGTATTTCAAGAAAGCGTTTGGTGGGTGATAATTTATCCCTTTTTTGGTTTCATCAGACTATTTTACAAAAAAGGAACTGAGAGAGTTCTCTTTTGAGTGTTTTTACAGACTCTATAATCATGACTCATTAAATAAACATTGACAGACCCGTCATGGGACTGAACCACCCCTTCTTAGGGTTCGTTAAACATACTCCGAAGGACTTATCCAAAGGATAATATTATATCAACAAGCATATGTTATCCTCCTCAAGCTTGTGTAAAAATAAAGAGGTACTCGCCAGAAATGGTGGGGGGAAATTTGGGAAAGGGATATGTTCTTATCTTCATATTAATTGGTAGTAAGTGTCGCTCTTGAACATGACACCCCTTATTCATTATTTGCAGCTGGTTTGGGAAATACATTTGTCTCTCATTTGATTTTCTACAAGGTCATTCCTTGTGTCGTCTTTGATTCAATGCTGCCAAATCATTGGTCATGTCATTCATATGTTCAAGAGAAGTTCATCTGAAACCTCTATTGAGTCGGCCATCTGCAGCTGTTAATTCTCTTCGTGTCGGCCTTCCCTGTGTCCAATCAAACTTACATCATACTCTATTTCACCTTCAAAATATGTTACTCATTTCGTGTCATTGATGGGGGATACATTAAGGCCTAGAAATCAATACTTAGAAATTCTTTGGTACCTTGGAACTCGCATGCCTCAATGGCAGGTTTCCTCGCTTTCGACAATGGGTTTACATTATTGACCCCTGATCGAAATATTCTTTCAAATGTTCTAATTCAACTCATTCATTCACAATCGATGGATTTTACTAGAGTACGTTGGGAGTCATTAACATTAATGGTGATTTCCCTCGCACTTGTTAACAGTTTCATCAATGACCGGTAATCAAGTGGTTTTTGCCATGTTTGACTTCAACACATGTAATCATATCGTTAGATTTGTACTTTTGGGTGAGGATATTGAAGACCCTAGATATCATCTGCGACACATAGATCCACTTTTTATTCTCATGGCTATGTTGTCTTAATTTGAATTTTCTCGCATAGATCCATAGTGTATTCCTGGTGGCTATGCTATATTTTGACGGCATGGATCCACAGTGTATGATTGGTGGCCATGACCCATGTCTACAATGTCATCAGTCTGTGATCTGAGTATGGGAATGCCTACCTCATAATTAATATATATGATACTCTGCAGATGCTTGGTTGTTCGCAGGTTTCCGATTAGGTGCACTCCTGGTTTCTGACACACACATGCAACTTACAAAGTCTTTCGGTTATCACTGATTCTGGCCTCATACTTTGGGGGGCATTCTGTTACCCATGATTTTGGTCATCATGATGGTGTATTGATGATGGTGTACTCAGTCCAGGGATGATTTTAAAGATGGAAATTTATTTTTAAATGTAGAAACCTTGGCGAATATTACTAATCCTTTATATGTCAACTATAAATGTTTGGCAATATTTTTGTAAAAATATTCAAATTTATAATTATTTTATATAATTTTTATAAAATTATAGCTATTTTTAAGGTAAAATAATTTTATCGTATAGAATTTGGGCGAATAATTTTTAAAATAGCGAATCTTGTTTTTGGCAAAACCATGGAAAATTAGCCCACGAGAAAAATTTATCCCCTAAAATTTAGCGAAATTTAGTCTCAGGCTCCTCATAAGAACTTTCTCCTGAGAAAACTGACATTCATCTCTTCCCAGAAAACATACTTTTGAAGAGAGTTCGCAGGCTGCTAATATACTAGGGTGTGAGAATGACCCATTTCCGCAGGCTGCTTTAAGCTAGGGTGTGAACTTATCGCACTTTGTTACATAGCTAGGGTGCGAACCTTCTCTAAAGCTTATAAAAAGATGGATTCTCGATGGTTCTAGAAGGGAATGTTCTAGAAGAATGGGTTGTCATTCGAATGGTTATCCTTGTACTAGATTCCCTGATATTGTGGGATCATTCTTATCCAAATAACCATCTCATTCCCTCCTATATATTTATGGAATTCTCATGGAAAAGGTTAAGCAAGATCCATTGGAGAATTGGTGAAAGAATTATGTGAAGGAATTAGCTTGAACAGGAGCTTGGAGACTCTAGCAAGTCTATCAAGAGGATTTGATCTTCTTCATACAAGGATTGAGGAAGTGTGTGTGTTGGAGATAAGAGCCACCGAAAGGAAGCTTGTGACATTAAGGCGATCAGGTTGTAATCTTCTACTTTCAATTAATATGATACAACGACATGTCACTTTCCCATAAAGCTATTCTCACTTTATTGTGTAATTCCTTGATCATACACATAAGTTGACAGTTGAATATATTTTGCTATATTCACTTTGGTTGGTTTGTGTTGTCTTGGTCTTGACTTCACGAGAGCACCAGAGCGAAGTGGGAGCAACAGAGACCCTAGGAATCGATATAAAGGTATGTTACTTGTTCCTCCCTACTAGCTAATTCAATGGTCATAACTTAGGGAAAGAGTCATGTCCTGTCTTGTTTTGTTCTAGATCCAGGTGGATCTAGGGAGATCAGTTAGTGTTCACACCTACCGATTAGTCTGTTAACAGTAGTTGGTTCTTAGAATATGTCACATCAAGAGGGAAAATCTGAATCACGATCAGTGCTGACAAGTCGGTAATCGGAGGGTTAGTTGTCCTGAGAACCTCTACCTCAAGGTCAGAAATGGTAGGTTCCTCTAGATTCATAAAGTCTCCTCACAGAGCAAGCTTCGGCACATTTTTCTTTGGATCAATCACTTTGAATTACCCTTATTGGTCAAGTATTCACATCAACGGTGGCGAAGGTGGCTCCAAAGTAACTGACGGCATTCCCTGAAGCCTTTGCGACCAGCAGAGTCATTGATATTCCACTTTGTGAAATGATCAAATGACACAGTAAGGCTTGACTAGCATAGAACACAAAGCACACACTAAAAATTTCACTAAAGACAAATCAAGCAATTGAATATCTAGTAGGAAGGACAGTTACGCTAATCGACACTAGAGAAACTAATTGGTGTACGTGCAACTCGAACATGGAAGCACCCTCTGAGTATACTCTGTGAAGCATGATCCAACGTTCATCCTAGGTATCATGGTATACCCTCCCAGTCACCCATTTAAGTCTCTAAAATATAGGCAACTAGGTTTCCATCTTTTAGTCAGTTACCAGGTGGGTACAGTCAACATTAGAGAAGATCGTAATGAGCAAGATATCAAATCTGAATCCCTTCAAGGGTATCAAAATAAAATGGTCTGGAAGAAAACAAAGGATATTGAATGGGTTTGAGCTCCAGTAAGCTTCATAGGAAAATTCAGTCAGTATTGTTCCCGAGAAATACCCTCAATATACAATCCCCACTATGTTCAGTCTAGCCTCGGAGGAGTTATCTCCTCTTCCTTTCCTCATGTGACCTTGTTTTCATCCCCTGTGTTAGAGGGGGGTCCCAGATAACTCTTATGAAACTTGAATTAAAGAACTCCCTAAATCAAACTCCAATGTTTGATTAAAGTGGCCTTGAAGAGTTTCCTCTTCACACCTAATTCAAGGCCCTAAAATCCTAAACTAGTTTGTGAACCCTACAAACAGAAAACTCTAATGTATTTTAGATTAAGCATCATTTTAAAGGCTTGTTTTACTCAAAAGGTACGGTAGTGAAACCAATGGTGTTATAAAGAGATGAAAAAAGGAGGAGAAAATTAAATCACTTGAAAGAAAAATTACTTCGAACTGAAAATCAAAGCTTGTAAACAACTCTTTGTAAAATCAACTTTTCTAAATGATATTTCAATATCTTGTAAATAAATAAATCCTAAAACTTTATTTCGTTTGACTACAAACTACTTATGTTCTAGGAAATCGAAAAGAAATTGCAAATAAAGATTGTTTTTCCTTTTGAAAATATTAACTTTAACTACTTTACCAAACTAAATGCAAGAAAATGATTTATTTATTTTTAACCACTTTAGAGAGAAAAAATTGAAGTAAACTTTTTTGTTTTTTCAAAGCAAGTAAAAAAGGGTAAAAATAAAAATTGAACAAAAGACTGACAAAGACCCATAATCCCACTTTCGATCGCAGAGATCCAACCAAGAAATCAAAAGGAGGATCTAAGACTTGTCATCTTATTCAAAACATTTTAAGGAAAACACAAGAATACTAAGGAAACAAGTAAACTAGAACCTATACCCAAGTTATGGCCATAGACAGAGACTCTGGTTGATTCAAGAAATCCATTAGAAGTGTAAACTTCTATCAGGAAGTAGGAAAACTCCCTCTTTATTAAAAATACTTTCATGAAACAGAGACGTGAGATGTTGCATCAGCAACCTGCATATGTACATGGAATGTTTACTCTGCAAAGCACGTATGTACGCGGGATGACCCAAAACAGGGATCGTACACCTATGAGTATTTTCAAAAATAAAAATACAAGGTAGGCTTATAGGGCAAGGACAACTGGTATGCACTTTGGAGGTGACTAGAACCCCTTGACGGACTCAGTAAACTTGGCTAAAACTTGAAAGGAAAAAAAAACAATCAATCAACCCAAAACCCCCTAAAACAAACTAGAGAGATTCCCCAGTATGGTTGTCAGTTCTACTAGTGGGAAAATCTCCCCTTTAACTATACCAGTGTTTAAGATATGCATAGAGAGAATGACCGTCTAAAATTCAATCTATTTTCTACTCTACCCCAAACATACCAAAACAAATGAAAAGAAAGAAAAAAGAGAGAAGATCGGTAATTGTACCTTTTATCCCACGCCTGGTGATGATCTCCTCAATCTTTGTAGTTCCAAAAACTACAAGTCTCCTCCCAAGGATGACCTGCATCCAAAACTAGGCAAACAAGGACTACAAGCATGTTATTTGTATTCATGATTTAAGGTTAATATCAAATGCTATTTATAAATAAAAGGAAATACACAAAACACCATCATTTGGGATAGGGAAAAGAGATTATTTTATTCATCAAACAAAGACTGAAGATTACAATCTGTGTCAGTCGCCATTCCATGAACTTGGTCGAGGATTATCTTTACAATGCTCCAAGTGCACCTTCAATAGGACTCTTCTCTCAATATTTTGATCACCTCAATGGGAGGGAATGGATTGAATGGAAGAACAAGGGGTTGAAGAGGGAATTCTGAAGAAATATCTCACAAAAAGGTAGAAAAAGCTTGGACAAGGAAGGGAAGTGAAATTGGGAAGAGTTTCATTGTTCTTATGCTTGTTGTTGAAATGAGACCCCAACAACTCCTTTTATATTAAAAAGGATGGTTATTCAGTTGGTGTACGATCTATAGCACGTGAATTGGTTGGGAAAACTCCAATAGCCCATGAATTCCACCAAATTCCTTACAACTTTTTAATTTTTGCAACTTTTGGATGTATACACGAGCTATGTATTATGCAACAAGTGTATTTACGTGGGTTGTCTAGCATGCAACAAGCATATGTATGCAGGATGTAGTGTTGCAGGGCGCATACATTCTCTAAAAAAATGGTTTTTAAGTAGAGCTTCTCAGCAATGATTTGGAAAATTATGCAAGTAAGAGGGCCAATGCCATGTATGCATCAGTAGGGAATTTTATGGCTACAACACCCATAACCATCATAGTATTGGCCATTTTATTAATGTGAAGTGGATAGAGCTCGAAGAAAAGAGTGGATAGACACTTTCCTATACGTATAGGTTATCATGGTACGCTCAGCAGGAACATGTTTTCCACCACAAATATCATTCCATACCTACATCTAAGAACTTTATAAATGTTCTTTCAGATAGAGCATCCTAGAATTGAATAACCCCTTCACCAAAATTAAAAGGGAAATCCTAAAGGAGGACTAAGAATCAAATCAACTCGGGGAAATACTAGTATTTAAATAAAAATATGGGAGGAATCTTTATAAACAAAAAGAAAAAATGGATATCATAAGTGAATTCGTGAAAAGAAAACTAAACTAAAAGGAAATTAGAGGCTAGAATGTCAGTCATAAAAAGGATGAAAAGTGGTTGAAAAAGATAAGAAGAGAAAACAACATTGAGTAATAAATATGGTAGTAGCAATAGAAGAAGTGTTTTCAGTGGAAAATTGACAGTAAGCCAAGGGAAATCAATAATCAATAAAAGTTATCCAATTAATATCAATCCAAATGAAAATATTCCTAGAGTTTCTCATATGAAATGAAAAACAAAACAAATTACAAGAATTGATTATTAGTGTAAACATATTTGAAACACAGTTCTTCAATCTAATTATCATATACAACTTCTTTCATTTAGTACAACAAAACAAATTTTCAGGAATCAAGAAACACGGGTTAATGAAGTTGCTGAATCAAAAAAAAAAAATCAAAAACCAATTTCATGAAATATTCCATAACCCCGTATGCTCTCAAGATTTGTTTACATAAGCAATTCCTTTGCAATTTCAAAAACACTCAATTTTCCAATAACATAAATTGTGTTTCTCACTAAAGCACCATTTTCTCTTTGCACCATTCTCTCTTTGCCATAAAAGATAAGTGTTAATACCAAAGATTCGTTCTAATAATGTAAAGAGATATTACAACTATCGAGGTTATCAAAATAGCCATGAAAAGAACTCCAAATATCAACTAGATCATAAACCAATATGTGAGTAAATAATGAGACTATATTTATGATCAATGGTTGAGTTGGTGGAAATCTAGGTTGAAAACAAATGACATAAAATAATCTAATAAACCAAGTTCATATTAACACTTCCCTAAGTTTCCTTCATTCCAAGAGAAAAAATTTAGGATTGATGGTTTCATGAGCCATTTTCCTGACCTACATGTAAAAGAGAACGTTGTGATCAGCTCTTAGGAAGTTTAGGAGGAAATCCTCCTCTTAAATGACTAACTTATTAAAATGAAACTAAACAAAAAAATGCAAGTAAAGACTAAAATTAAAACAAATCCTAAGAAAACAATGCTAAGATAATGTAGACTTAAACTAAGTGGGTTGTCATGAAACTCAGTTTAAAGGTCAGTGCAGTCGTCACGTATCATCCACTATGCATTCAGAAAATTATCACAGCCTTATTCATGAGTGATAAGCATTGGGTGCTTTATCACATTCTCATATTAAACAAGAGATACAATTTCATTGATTGTTACGAGGTTTGGATCTCTGGACTCAATGTCATGTTTCTGAAATCCGAGGCAATCAAATTAAGAAAAAAATACCATAAGACTTCAATTGCATTTATCTTCTAAAGGTACCAAGAAATCTTGGCTCGTGTAACACCATAGGTTTTGAGCCCCCATATTAAATAATGTATTGTTACATTGTTGAGAGACCAGAGTGCCCAAACAATTATTAAAAGTCCATTGTGCCTAAGAAATGTAATTTGTTTATCATTATTAATAATAAATACATCATTGGTTGTTAGATGGACAAGAACTAGAGTTACATGGGGCTATGATTCCATAAGAGAAGGGGATTGAGGGGATAAGTGCTTATTTATTTTACATTACCCATTTTGTGTAATGGGGGGGGGAATCAATTATGTGATCTCTTGGGAGGAGGCCAAGAGGTTCTTGACCCCCATGAATTAAAAAAACTTGTCCCTGGTATGTGGAAGGGGTTCATTCTCTCTCTCACTCTTGTTCTCATTCTAGTGATGTTGTTGGTCGCCTCACACATTCATTCACCCATTTTGATTCATTGTTCATCCTCTCTCATGGAGTATGCACTCCATTCCATTTCCTTTTCTCACTCATCTTTCCTCATTTTGGTGTCTTGGCTTGGGAAAGGAACACGAATTGTTGAAGGGAATCCACAGTTTTGTTGGATAGAGATTGATGGTGTAATCCAACCATGATTTGAGGACTACATTTCTGATATGCTTGGCTCCTGATCAACTTTGATCACAGTTGTGAGTCCTGATAGTCCCAGCATGGCTATTCTGGACCATATTCACTGGAGCCCTAGAAGGAGATGGATTTCTTGAGGGACTGTGTGGTAGAGAAGGGTGGAGGTCTATTCTCTTGGGTGGTGCAGGTTGGGTAGAAGAGAGCTGGGTACTTGGATTGTTTTGAGTGTTGGAGAATCCTATTAGAGCTTGAGTGTTGACTAGTTTGGGAAGCCAAGTAACACTCTGGAACCATCCTTGTGGATTCATATCCCTGTCTCAGGGGTCAAACTATTGTTGAGACATAGAACAACAATGTCTATGGTTGGGTGCAATGTCCTATTATAAACCTAATTTTCACCTAGCCTGCATACTTGGCCTCTGGCCCTACTAGTTGCCAATTTCTTGAGCCAAGCTCTTCTAAAAAGCCCTGTTTTTTTAGCCACACATGCCCTGGCCTTATACAGCCCACGTATGCACACATCCATATGCTTGCAGGCCTTCTACAGCCTGCGTATACTGACAAAATCATGAAAAATGGAAAGTTACAGATGGGAAACAGAATTTTGGGAAATTGCTAAAACAGTTTGATTACCTATGGCCCGTCATTCAAATGGATAACTACCTATAAAAGAAGGGGTAGGGGTCCCATTTAAAAAAGAAGAAGAAGAGTATAGAAACTCTTCCCAAATTTATCCCCCCTTTGCCCCAATTTCCTGCAATTGTATTATGAGGTTGAGTAATTGGTGGATTGTGAAGACGATCCCAGGACTAGGTTCATGGAGTGGTGTCAGCCACATATTGTAAAGTTTACTCTTGTGAATATTAATACAAAAAGGCATACTTTTTTTTTCCACCATATCATATGTTCAAATTGTGTATTTATTTCATGATATTTTCACATCTAACCCAACAATTAGTATATGAAATGCATGTTTATAGCTCTCTATTTGTCCATGTGTGAATGCAGGTTAGCTTTTGGAGGAGGCTTGCAATCAAGGAGTGAGTGAAAGAAAAGGGATTGACATCAAGTGAAGGATTCGAGGTAGAATTACCTAATCTTGTTTGCACCTTTGCATTGCATGAATGTGGGGTTTTGTGTTGGGAGAATAGGAAAAAGTAGAGGCCTTTAAATGGTCATTTCTGCATGCATGATTAGAGCCCTTGAATTCTAAGTCTGTAAGTGGGATTTCCCACTCACCATCAGAATTGGTGACTCCACTGGGGAATCTCTAGGGTTCTTTGGGGATTTTTTATTGGGTATTTTGAAATTGTTTTTACTGCCTTTTTTGAGTTTCTGCAATAAGTCTAAGTGTTCAAGGGTTTTGGTTCTCAATACCAGTCTTCCCTACTCTACTTACCAGACTATTTATTTTCTATTTTTGGGAGTCTTAAGAGGCATGCATGCCCTGTAGTGGGACAGCACACGTATGCACGTGCCCTTCCTTTAGTCAGCCCGCGTATGTACGCATGTTGATGAAGTGTTAGTTGCGTGTCGAAGAACCCAACAAATCCTTCTTAGGAAAAGGTAGTCATCCTCTCCCCTACAGAAGTGATACTTCTCAGGGATCTTCTGGGTCCTTCTAGGTATCTTATTGAATAGTCCATAGTCAGGTAAAAATGTCAGTATTATCTTTGTTTTGCTATATTTTTCCTGCCTCTTTGCGTCAAAGTAAGTTTTTTTTTTACCTTTAAGGGGTGTTGGTGTTCAATACTAGTATCCTCTGTTGAATCTTAGCTACTTCTTTTCTTTTTTTTGAATTATTTTAGAGGCACACATGGCCTGTAGTGAGCCTGCCTACGCGCACACATGCCCTGCCCTTCTACATCCCACGTATGCATGTAGTTGTTGAAGAGACAGTCGTGTACCTATCTAGAATTTTTTTTGGAGGAAGTCATCCTCCTCCCTGTCAAGTTTTTACTTCATAGGGTCTTTCTTGTATGAATGTGATCCCTGTCATAGCAGTTTAACCTAGGTTTGGACTCTATTACGACTTTCTTTTTCATTCAAAGTCTTCTTTTGTTTCTTTGTTAGGTTTTTTGATGAGATAGTGAGTTAGTCTGATCTTCCTTCTTGGTTGTCAGTATATCCCCATGGTCAGTGGTTGGACATAAAATTTTCTTGGCCATGTCTTGTCTTAGACTTTTTACTGTTTTTTTCTTCAAAAAAGGAGAAATCTTCCAGCTTTAGTTTTTCTTGTTTTTTGAGGCATAATTAAAAAAAAAAAGTAGATATTTTCTTTGTTTGGTTAAGTAGTCAAATGTTTGCACAGATTATCAGGAAAAAGTTCATTTTCATAAGTTCTTGGTTGATTGACTTAGGACAATAAATAGCTCGTAGTCGAGTGAAAGCTTGTTTTCAATTTTCTGTCAAAAGATCTTAGAAAGAAATTTTGAAAAGTTGGTTAAAGTAAATTCTTTTTGAAGTAGTCTTGTTTTAAGCACTTTGCATGTTATTATTTTCATCGCTATAAACCATCACTGGTTTCATTATCATCTCCTATGACTTCAAAAACAACCACTAAACTAAATGTTTAAATAAAAAAAATTAGACTTTATGTTTTGTAGGGTACACCAACAAGTCTAGGACTAGAACCTTGATTTAGGTTGGAGAGGAAACTCTTCAAGGCTACCAAACACAAACATAAGATTCTGAGCTAGGGAGTGTTCAAAGTACAATTACCATGAAAGTTGTCCAGGAAACCCCTCTAACACAGGGGATAAACATGAGGTCGCATGCAGAAAGGTAGCGGAGATAACCCCTCCAAAATTTGACCAAGCGTAGTGGGGAACGCATATAGAGGGCTTGTCTTGGGATTTCTTTGTTAGGACTTGCCACAGATCTTCGTGGGTCTTGAATCTGTTCAAGGTCCTCAGTTTTCTTCTAGAACACTTGCTATCGATACCTTGGATAGGTTTCAGGCTTGATACCCTGCTCATTGCGGTCCACCTGACTGTCGACTGTACCCGCCTGACAATTGGTCACGAGTTGGCAACCTAGCTGCCTATCATTCTAGTGACTTACATAAGTGACTATGGGGGTATACTATGGTACCTAGGATAGAAATCGGGCCACACTTTGTAGATTATAACTGGAGGGTGCTTCCATATTCGAGTTGTAGTTGCATTGGTAAGCTGCTCTACTGTTGGTTGTTGTAACTATTCTTCCAACTAGCTAGTGACTGCTTGTTTTATCTCATAGGATTTTTTTGATAGAGTGTGTTTGTTTCTCAATCGGATAGAAAGGACTTAGTGTGTCTCTGATATTCTCACATAGTGGAGGATCAGGAGCTCTGCTGGTCACGAAGGATTTTTGGCCTACCACCGGTCGATCTGGATCCACCCCCACCGCTGCTAAGGTGGAAGCTAGACCATCAAGATTCGTTTGAAGAAACTGGGCCATGGGTAACTTTGTCCAACCCACCTTCAAGAGAATAACATCTCATCCCAGAGGAGCCAACCATTACTGACCTTGGAGCGCAAGCTCTTGGTCCTAACAACCCTCCGATTATGGATCTTTTGGTGCCCTTTTGTCATACAGGTCTATCCTTATGAGCATTTGGAAGTATCACAAATAGAGATGGAAAAAAATCCCGCAACTTCTTCAGGTAATTCTCATATTCTCTATACGGCTGTCACAACTGGGGGTGTTCCACCTCCTAACCAACTGTCTCCAGTCCAGGCCACTATGGTCTCGACTTCATCTACTTCGGGCAATGGTCCACTCCCATATTTGGCGGCGATCAATGTTCCATTGTCTCAGAGTGCGACAGGCCCTCCATTCACATGCAGAATGCCTGGCTTCGATCCAAATGTTGTCCTTTTTCACTCCTCTCAATTGACTCTAAGTCTAGAGGCAGAGGGTTTAAACACTCCTCTGCAAGGGTCCATGGGGTGGATTCCATATCCTTATAATTCTTTCCCTTACGGAGGGGGTCACATACCTCCTTTGTTCCCTACACTTGGTGGTGCTCACCAGCAATCCGTCGGGCCAAGAACAAACTATGGTTCGTATGGAGTGAGTATTCAAGGACTGCCTTCTAATACTTAGATGGTAGGTTTGACATCATTCTCTTTGTTCAGTGCATTTGCTAACAATGCTTTCTCATCCACTGCTTTCCCCACCAGGGGAAACCTCGGTTATGGACAATTGAATCCTATGTAGGGTACTATTCTTGCACAGGGGGAAAACCCAGGAATCCCTTCCCCCCACGGACCTTAGAATCCTTAGCAGGGATCAATTTCCTCATCATGGATACCGACAGGGGGAAACCCTTTCTAAAGTCATTAGAACCCCAGACAAGGTTCAACACCTATGCTCATTAGGTCGGCAGGGGGCATCCCCTCTCAAAATCCTTGGACTACAATGCAAGCCCAACCTACTTTTTCCTTCTACAGAAGTCAGCCGACGATGCCTCAACAAGCACAAAATCTGTACACTAGTCCTGGACAAGGTTTTTACTAGAATCTTGGCTAGCAACCAAAATTTTCCTGGCAGCCTGGTGCCAGTCAAAATCCAAGTCCCTTTTTCCACGGTCATAATCAGTAGCCCAAACTATCGTTCCTGGAAACTTTGCATTTTCCTGACTTAACAAGGTTGTTGAATGACCCCATTTGTCACGATCCACATTGGCCTTCTATGCCGACCAAGTTGCCTTCGGACATTCCAAAGTTTGAAGCCAAACCTAATGAAGATCCAGGCAATCATGTGATTACTTTTCATCTCTGGTACTTATCTAACTCATTGAAAGACGACTCCATCCAGTTGCACTTGTTTCAATGCACTCTCATAGGGAGTGCTACGAAATGGTACATTGAGCTCGACCACTCAAGATACTCTTCCTTCGGTGAATTGTCAATAGCTTTCTTAAACCATTTCCAATTACCTATGAGACACGATGCTGGCACCAAATTGCTGGCCAACTTTGAGCAGACCAAGGCGGTCCATATCTTTGATCACATATGAGAATGGAGACACTGGAAGAGTTTGATAAAAGTACTAGTCCCACTAGAATTTTTGCTGGAGTGGCTCCTTAAGTCTTTGGTACCCCATTTATCCAAAGATGTAGCAATGTTGGGAGTCTTTTATAAAGAAGACATGATAATGAGAGCTCAACAGCTTGAGCTGATTTACTCGCAATTTGGCCTACTTTATGAAATCTTTCCATATGCACCTAGGTCAATTCTTAACAAAACCAGACAGAGAGATGGACCACATGCCAATGGTATTGTTGGTTCAACACAATATAAGACCACTGATCCACTATCAAAACAATTGCAACAATTTTCAATACAAAATATAGTGGCCAACCAGACCATAGGTCTGACTACTCCCCCTACCCAAACGTCAGATGTACACAACATACAATCGAAAAACCAGAACGCCAACCAGCAGCCCGATGGGAAGACAAAACAATGAAAGAAGGGTAAGGGTGATAAGAAACCTACCAATGATGTTGGTGGGGGAAACACTGAAAAGAAAAATACGAAGTATTTTTGTAATCTATGCACAGAAGACCACCCAACTTATCAATTCCCTCGGCTCGCAGAGGCCCAAAAATTATTGGCACAACAACAACTTGTTGTGTTAACGAACCCATTCCAACATGGGAAAAAATTAACTCAAGCCTCGGTGAGTGCGGAAGGGGGCAGTCAAGGACCTCCTCTATCTCGAAGCAATCCTTCATCCATTAATGTGTACATGATGAAAGGTGATGCATACATATCAACCATAGTGCATGATTACAGAATGCCTAGCTCCTTTGAGAAGAGTAAAGAAGCTGAGATTCCCCCTCTTCCTCTCCAAATTGAGAAGATGTTGGGAGAAACAATGAAATGCATCCCAAAAGGTACACTCAAGAAAGCTTCTCACAACCTGAATGCAAGGGTTTCCCATAACTACTCTGTGGTGGAGGATTTGTCACAAACCCCTTGTACAATGTCTTCTTTGGAAGTCCTCCAGAGTTTCCCTTCCCATAGAAAGGATTTGTTAGTCTCTTTAGGATCCGCTGAGACTTGTAATCTAGGCATGATCATTCTTGATACGACTAACTTAAAACCTCGTCTCCCTTACCACATTGCGTTTCAGATAGTAGTGGCTTATACCATGAAAATTTTTACATGAAACATTTTCCGCACAGTGGGTGATGAAGGCACTTCGACATGGGTAATGTCTTTGGCATGTTTGAAGGCCATAGGACAACCCATTTTTTATCTGTCACCAAATATTCTTACCACTTTCTACGGTCGTTCTTTTTGACCACATGGCATCATTCCCTCTTTCCCCATGTAGTTAGGGGGGAAAACTGTGTGCGTCAAAGTTGAAGTAGTCGATGCTCAGCTCGACTATAATCTTTTGTTAGGAAGGAGTTGGACTTATGCTATGCAAGCAGTGGTTGCTACTATTTTTTGGGTCTTGTTGTTTCCACATGAGGACCGGATAGTGACCATTGATCAGTTGTCTTTCTCCCATCCTGACCCTTAATCAGGGGCATCCATGGTCCCGATGATCAACAACCCTCAACCCAACATCATCAACATAGGGGTGGTTTTTTTCCCACCTTTAATGGGTACTTTCAATTACCCACCCCCTCTCGATGATGTTAAGTTCGTATCAAACCAGCCTAAGGTTGAGCTCTTTCAAGTCTCGTTGTATCGTATGACTTACTTTCATGATCCGTGGACTCTTCCTTCCCCATCAAACACAATGGAAGGGACATGGCACCATGGCATGGCCATGCCCTTGTCCATAGTAGAAGTTGCGTACTCTATAGTCCAACAAGCTTCCGCCAACCCCGATCCAACTCCCGCGCAAGAGTTAGATCTGATTCCAGAGCCTACTTGGGCTCGAGGTTCCCTTGCTAATACCGATTCTTTAGACTTAGTCCTGCCCTCCGACGAAGGCATCATAGAGGCAATGACCAGTCCAGACAAACCCTGGGATGATCTCCATTATAGATCTTACTTCCTCCCAGAGTTAATAAGAATTGAAGCAAGAGAATTCACTTTGACTATGACTGGAGATAGGTCTTGTCCTATCAATCTCTTGGCTATGCATGTAGTTTATGCTGAGGGTAATATGGAATCCATCGCTGAAACAATACCTATTGATATCTCCATAACCCCTAGCATCAGAGAGAATGTCCTCATCAAAGCTGATTGCTCCCCTGAAGAGAATCAAATCTACATAGATTTATTTAAATAATTCTGTGACATTTTTTCTTGGTCTTATGAGGAAATGCCAAGCATAAATCCAAGAATTGTTGAACATGAAATCATGACTTATCCTAACGTTAATCTAGTCTGACAAAATCTTTGTCCGGTCAATCTTAAGAAAGCAACAACTATCAAAGTTGAAGTAGAGAAACTGCTTAAAGTAGGTTTTATCTACCCCGTTCACTTGACTCAATGGGTGTCAAACCCCATTCCAGTCAATAAGAAATAGGGTATGATTCTCATTTGTATGGACTTTCATGATTTAAACAAGGCTTGTTCAAAGGATAATTTCCCCACACCATTTATTGACCAGATAGTTGATGAATGCACAGGATGCGAGGCCTTTTATTTCATGGATGGTTTTTCAGGCTACAATCAGATACAGATCAAACCTGAAGACCAACAGAAAACCACTTTCATTTTTTCGTGGGGTATGTTCGCTTATCGAAAAATGCCTTTTGGTCTAAAAAATGTTGGAGCTACCTTTAAGTGGGCCATGTCTTTCACTTTCCACTATCTCAAACATATAGTTGAGGCTTACCTTGATGACTTAGCATCACGATATCGTAAGAGAGATGATCATCCTACGCACCTTAGACTCATCTTTGAGTGATGTCGCTACTATCGGATTCGCTTGAATCCAAACAAGTGCAGTTTCTACGTTACGTCAGGTCGTCTACTAGCTTTAATAGTTTTAGCAATGGGGATCATGGTCGATCCTCTCAAGGTTGAGGAAATAGTGCAGTTTCCTCCCCCACACACGATCCTTCAACTTCAGAGTTTGCAGGGAAAAGCAAACTTTTTATGGCATTTCATTGAAAACTATAACAAGATCACAAAGGGCTTTATGCATTTACTCAAAAAGGACGTCCCTTTTCATTGGGACAAAGCTGCTCAATGCTCATTTGATGATTTGAAATGTGCCCTCATGTATGCCCCTCTGCTTCGACCACCCAATTATAATAAAGACTTCTTATTGTACTTGGTTGTAGAAGAGTCGAACATCGGTATGGTATTGGTTCAGGAGGATGATGTGCTTTCTGAGTACATTATCTATTATCTGAGCAGAGGCCTGGTTGGACCAGAACTTAATTATTCCCACGTTGAAAAACTTATGTTGGTAGCAGATTATGTTTTCCAACGCTTCCGTCATTATATCTTTTTTCGCAAGACCACCATCATTTCTTTTGTGAATCCATTTCAATACGTATTGACATGATGAATAATTGGCGGAAATATTAGTATATGGATAGTTGTCCTCCAATAATTTGACTTAGATTTCATTTCAGCAAAATCCAAAAAGTCAATGGTCTTTGCGGAACTTATATTGGAACTTTCGATTGAGTCAGATGATGTTATGCCCGAAGAGTCTCCTATTAAAGGAGACATGTTTCTGATCGCATCTTTGGACCCCTGGTACGGAAATATACTTTTCTTTCACCAAAATTTGAAGTTCCCCGCCTCTGCTTCTCGTGATGATCCTCGTCATATATGACATCAAGCCAAGAAATATCTTATACTCGAAGAAATATTGTATCGTAGAGGCATATATTTCATCCTTCGTCGATGTCTCACTCATGAAGAAGCTGAAATCGTCCGTAACAATTTCCACACTGGAGCATGTGGTAGCAACATGCCTGGGTTGGCAACAACACAAAAGATATTATGCACCAGTTACTTATGGCTGACATTAATCAAATATTGTGTTGAATCGGTCAAGAAGTGCCACCCATGTCAAATCTTCTCTCGGAAGATGAGGGCACACCCTGCTCCTATGTTTCCTGTCATTACCGTTGGTCCTTTCACCAAGTGGGGGATTGATTACACTACATGCAACCCCCCTTCAGCAAGGGGGCACCATTATATCATCATAGCAGTATACTAATTTACGAAGTCGTTTGAAGCTATGCCAACGTTTAAGGATGATACAAAGACAACAACTCTCTTTTTGTTAAACCAAATTATAGCAAGGTTTGACGTCTTGAGAGAGATTGTCACTGACCATGGCAGTCAATTCTAAAATAAAATGATGACTGCGTTAACATCAAATCTTGGGTTGAGGCAAGAACATTCGTCACCTTACTACCCTCAAGAGAATGGTTAGTTGGAAGTTGTGAATAAGTCCATCAAGAATATTTTACAGTGAATGATCAATTCGACCAAATAAAATTGGCATTTGATGTTGTACTCTTCATTATGGGCCTACCGAATGTCTGTTAAGACTGCGAACGATTTCTCACCTTTTCAACTCGTTTATGGGCTCGAAGCAGTTTTACACATAGAATGTCAGATCCCCTCTTTAAAACTGGTAGTACAGTTATTGCCAACACTTCATTGCTTGAAGAGAGGTTATTACATCTCAAACAACTCGAAAATCAACATCGAGACACAGCCTTGGCCAACAAGGCTCACAAACAAAAATTTAAGTGTCAATATGATCGGTTTGTTTGCCCTCAGATTTTCTTTGAAGGTGAATTTGTCCTAGTCTATGACCAAGGTAAGGATCCCCTAGGGGCAGGCAAGTTCAAACCTGTAACACCCTGTTTCCCCCAGTTTATAAATATAACTGGACTGGACAAGGAGTATGGAAAACTCATAAGTATGAATATGTGATGTAAATGGACCTACAGGAAGAGGTCAATGAATGTGAATAACATTCTAAATTTATTGCAGGACTGTTGATGAGGGGATCTACAAAAAAAGAGACCACAATGGTGGTGGAAGGCACCTGAAAAGGTGGCGTTAACTTCCACTGAGAAATAAATACCTTATTTGGACTCCACTGGCCCGGAGAACCAAAAGCAGCTCGCTGGCCCTAAAATTCAATGCCTCGCAGGCTGGTAGGCGGATGGCTTGATGAGGGATGGGATGGTGAACCGCCCATCTATAGAGCCGTCAGGCCTGATCGATGTGAGGGTAATCGTGCCACACGCAACCTCATGAGAGGATAAGGCGTATGGTAGAGACGATTGAAAGGGCAGATGCGAGGGGAACTCTGGCAGTTTTTATGCAGAGTGAGTGATAGCAGAGGGGAAGGATTGCAACCTTCGCTCCTGGTCACTGGCAGACAGAGAGACGCAATCTCAGAGCATCATGGTCTCATCTCATGGGTGGCTAGTGGTAAATCCATTGGGAGTCGCTGAGCCTACGGTTGGGTGGAAACGAGCACCCCTCTCAGCAGTTGCACCCATTTCTGGTGTTATTTTCGAATAAGTGTTTTACATAATTGTATCTTGAAATTTATAGAACGATGTATATATGTATATGATCATAGAACAGTGAAATTATGAATGATTTCTGTGTAAGAATGTCTATGCAGTGTTTGATAAGAATGAATAGATATATCCTCATAACAGAGGAAACCACGCATGATGTGTGTGGATAAAGTAATTTTATTTATGGTTAGAATGAGCTAAGTTAGGTTCCCAGCCCATTCTCAGGAAGTTGCTTTCCCTTATCTGTCTCCAGGGATGCCCGGTACAAATCTCTTCACAGAGATTTCCTCCTTGGAAAGGTTCACAAAGGACCCAGAAAAGGGACTTGAATGCACAAGTATTAACAACTCGGTATAAAGAGGAACGACCCTCTTAAATCCTGAAGTAGTAGTTTAGGGATAAGTATTGATCAACAGATGAGATCCTGTCGAAGATTCTGCAGTCATTCACGATTGTTAAATCGAAGGAATAAACGAGGGCGTTAAGTGTCATTAACCCTTTTTCCTCTATCTTCATGAATAGGGAGGAAATCTGAATTGTAGATCCCCAGGCTCCATGAGAGCATCTGGACCATCGATTTTTCCATGTCCAAAGAGTAGTATAAAAGGGCGCGGCATCGGGACCGATCTGAATCATCAGATTTGAACTAGGAATCTCGATAGTCATTAGAACTATAGGGAGATAGACGAGGGTTAAGCCTCGTGAATAGGGGCAAAAAAGGATCAGAGCCATCCATCCGAGGAGGAAATGTGGCAGAGATCCATGGATCTCATGAGCTCGGAGGTTCACGGGGTAGGAGTCCAAAATTTGGATGCTTTAAGTCATGAATGGAAAATCCATGAGAGGATCAGAGCCATCCATTCGAGGAGGACAGGTGGCAGAGATCCAAGGATCTCGTGAGCTCGGAGGCTCGCGAGGTAGGAGTCCAAAAGTTGGATGCTCTAAGTCGCGAATGGCGAAGCTACGAGAGGATCAGAGCTGTCCATTCGAGGAGGATAGGTGGCAGAGATCCAGGGATATCGTGAGCTCGGAGGTTCACGGGGTAGGAGTCCAAAAGTTGGATGCTCCAAGTCACAAATGGCGAAGCCACAAGAGGATCAAAGTCGTCCATCCGAGGAGGACAGGTGGCAGAGATCCAGGGATCTCATGAACTCGGAGGTTTGCAGGGTAAGGGTCCAAGCATTTGGTGCTCCAAGTCACGAGACGCGAGGAGCGAGAAAGAAGGGTAGCCATTGGTTCTGGGTCGCAGGAGAACCATCGGATCTACACGTAGGATCGTGTATCGGGGTTTCGTAAGTTGAAGCCCGTGATCTTGGCAACAAAAGCTGCAAAGTCATGAAGCACGATATTCTGATGAGATCATAACCACCCATTATTTGGGACGCGTGTCAGGAGATCCCGTGGAGTCGGGGATCGGAGAATCGGAGTTTCTGAGCACAAATAAATCTTGTCATACGGAATCGTGATCCACAATTTACCGACAAGATCAGAACCATCCATTGGGTGGAACATGTGTCAACAGATCCCGAAGAGTCGTAGATCAAGGCATTGGAGTTTCTGGAGGTAAGAAACTCCCACACATTGGAATCACGATCCGCGATATCCCGACAGGAGAGCCGTGTGGGCCACAGCGGAAGATAGTGGAGGAAAGGTGTCGTGCGCATTTTCGTATCAACATATCTAGAGTCCAGGGGACTTGTGCATCGTGACACTAAAAGGCGCAAAACCCCGACAGGATTAAAGGCTGTGGTCTTGTGAAGGTTGTGGTCACATTGACCAGGGCTTAGCCTGGAGAGCCAATACGCTAGGGGCATATCAGGGATCGGAGAATCGCAAGTTCTGAGGACTCGTGAATTACGACATTAGAAACCTCATAGCCCCAATGGGAGTTATGACCATGGTCATATAGAGGAGTCTATGCAACCAAGAGCTTAGCCTAGGAGGCTAACTGGCATTTAAGTGAGTCAGGATGGTTGAAAACAGAAACCCCGATGGGAAGGGACATAAGACCACGGTTATGTACAAAAATTCGGGTAGGTAAATAGAAGACCTGTGAATTGGGGATTGGCATTTTGCTGCTACAAGATCTGGGGATTCTCATCTTTGAGAAAACAATGAAAATTCCTGAAATAGGTAGTGGGGATCTGACAAATTGGTATCAGAGCATGGTTACAACACTCGGCCTGATTGGGCTCATGCACGAGTTGTGGATAAACCAAGTTCGAAGCACTCCTACGAGGAGTAATCCCCTGACTTAACTCTCTTGTCCAGGATTAAGAACTTGGAAAATGAGAACCCGACTATGAATGCATGTGAAAGAGTTATGAATTTATGCGCAATTTATAAAAATAAATTTAACTCTTGACTAACAACCAACATTTGTCTTTTCACTCAAGCAGACGATCAACCATGGGAATCTACAAACGCAAAGGATGTTAACTCACCAAGAGGTGGGAGAAGGCTCCCACAATAGAGATGAATATTTTGATGAAAGAAGAGCAATAGGAACCCCTCCAGGCCTAGCTGAGACTGTGAGGAGTCTCATGGTCAAATTGCAAAGCTGCAAGGCCGATAATGAAAGGATGATGAAAGAACAAGAAAAGAAAACCGAAATTAATGCAGTTCTACTGCAGAGCTTATCCGAACTACAACGACAAATGCAGCATGAACCTGAGATGCAGAAAAGTGTTTTTGTCAGTGGCCACAATGAGAGAAGCACATCTAGAAAGGTCCACCCCAGAGGTAAAGGACCAATGCCAGACAATTCCACTGAGAAGGAAGCTGGTGATCCAGAAGGTTCTTCCAGTAGCAGGACCAGTTCCTATTCTCAAAAGAAACAAAAGAAGCAAAAGACTTCCAAGAGTCATAAATTTGAGGAATTCAAAAAGGCCAAACCTCCCTCCTTCAATGGCGAGATAAAGAAGGGAGAGGAA
>JZKD02S1123489.1:604458-618393 GCA_000966675.3 Picea glauca | reverse complement strand
ACAAAAAAATGATATATATATATATATATATATATATATATATATATATATATATAGATAAGCAAATAAAAATTAAAAACTATGAAAATCAAAAACTTAACCAAATCTCCTCGCACTGCTCTGGGAAGAACAACCATATCTGGGTCTCTGGAAAATTCAATACCAACATATGGGTAGTCTTCTATCGTTGGAATCTGGCGAGATCACCAGTCGAAGAACTTGTCATCGAAGGACTCCATGGTCCTTCCACCACCTTGTCGTGGCAACAGTGTCGCCCATCTACATATGATTGGGAATGTGGCTGTGTGCCCTCGTACTATCTCTTGAGGGATAATACTAGGCACCCTCTCTAAGAAGAATGCACAAAGTATGGTCCCAAACCTGAAGTTTCTATGCGGCACTCAATCAACTTCCTTTTCATGTAGTCAACTAATGTCGTGCTCCAATCAAACACGTGTGCATTCAAGCACTACACCACACAATGCATGTGTACCTAGGACGCTTGGTGAAGTGCAGCAAATCCAGTGATCTACCCAATCAGCAGTACTATCACTTTCAGTGATAGGTTAGATACCTTGTTGATCAACACTTGTGTGCCCACTTTGTCAGTCCCTGCCTCACAATGAAGCCCAATTAGCTCTGTTATGTTATGAGGCCCTGAAGGAAATGTGCAGAAGTTGACTGGTTCCCCTCTCCTCAAGAGGCCAGTCAAGAAGTATATGTCCTCTGTCGTCAAAGTCAACGACTGACCATCAAGCATGAAGGCCTCTGCATCCTGGTGCCAATAATCTATCAAGATGTTCAGTAGCCTCGGTTGTGCCTGCATGAATGGCCACTGTTAGAATTTCAATAGCTCACATTGAGTCAATGCAACAGTCACACCAGGTTCCTCATCGACCAAAATTTCAATGTCTTCATGCTCTCTTTCCCTCCAATGAACATACATCTTGCAAGTGCCAGTTTAGGAGAGGAATTAGACCTTGCTTTTTTATTTTTTTCACAAAATTGAGGGCATACACGGGCTATAGTGGTGACAGTCGCATATGTACATGTGCAATAATTATTCTGCACGTGTGCATACAAGTGTTGTTCCAAGACAACCCTCTTGTGCCTAGGGCCGACCCTTTGAAGAGTTCGACTCCCCCCCAAAAAATGAAATAAAATACATAAATTGAAAATTGAAATGCAAGAGGAGTGAATTTGTACTTACTTGGTCCAATCAGAAATTCGTTTCGCCCATTGAACCTCTTGGAATCAACACTTTTATCAAAGGGGTGTTTTTGGCTCCAGAGTCAATTTCCCAAATCAACAATGGTGATAATGAGCTGCCAGCTTCTATTTATAGACTTTTTGGCCCCTTTTTGTCATTTTTTGAACCCCCTTGTCATCGTTTCTAAACTAAAAATCATTTAGTAAGGTTCAAGAGTTTCTTTTGGAAGACTACATTAGAGGTCACTTCGGGTATAGGGACTCTTTTGGGAGATTTGGGTCACTTTTGAAGGTCCTTTGGTAAAAATATCATTTTTTCAACTTGAGCATTTAAGTTAGGATTCCACCTCCACTTTTTGTATCTCGTTGTCTTTATCACTTTTCCATAGGATTGAACCCACCAATTTGTGACACAGAACCATCTTTGCTTCTTTAGAAGTGTCGTAATGTTGTGGTAGAGCCTTCCCCTTCATGGATTCCCTAGCTAGATCCTTCTTGCATTTTCGGAATCCATGTTGTTGGTAATGACTATAGGCTCGGGAGTCCCTGTTAGTCTTGTCCTGATTACAAGTTTAGGCCTCATCTACATGATTTTTTATCCCTCTTGACCTCACCCTCGGGACTCCAAAAATTTTAAACGGGTCTTCTTTTAAGCCCTTTTCAGACCCTCTAAACATGAAAATATTGTCGAGCGATCTTGTTGACCTTCATGCTCACTAAACTAAAATTTGAAGGCACGTCTGTCCGATGGTAGTTTACCCCTTTTTCAGTCTGGCTGGTCAACTGTACGAAAAAAGGTATACTCTAGGAACTTCGGTTCCCTAGAAGAGTATCCTCAGGTATAATTTTACCCCTTTTTCTGTCCTAAGGGACTAAATTTACTAAAAAGGCACCCTCATGGAGTCCATAGTTAAGCTCTTTTTAAACTCCTTAAAATTGAAAAGATCATCGAGTGACCTTGTTTCTTCACACTTGTTAAATGGCCAAGAAGAACATCCTTTACAGAGTCCATAGTTAATCTCTTTTTAGACTCCTTAAAAATGAAAATATTGTCGAGTGATCTTGTCTTTGTCTTTTCGGTGCTCATTTACCCCTTTTTCGAACCGACTAGACTATTTTCAAAAAAGGTACCCCAGTGGAGTCTCCTTTTATGTTTTTTCAGACTCTCTAAATATGAAAAACCACTGAGTTTACCTTCTCTGGGCTCGTTGAACTTACATCGAAAGATGTTACCATTGTGTGCCTTATTAAACTGCATTCACATACCCACGTCTTTGGCCTAATGTTGGCTCCATGTTGCTCTCAACTAAACCATTTGAAGCATGCCTTATTCACAAGCCCTGTAGCACTTTGCCTCTGTGTCTTGACACCTTTGGTCCATGGAGTTTTTTTCCGAGTGTCCCTTTTCTATATATGTCCCTTTTCTCTAAGCATCAGTGTGTTCCTTGCACCTGGAACTAGTATGATTGTGACACTTGTTCCTCCTTTGTTACGTAAAATTCTTTTTTTTCTTTTTTCAAAGCTTTTAAAAAATATTGAAAAAAAAAAAAAATCAAATATACCCCAAAAAGAGGAAGGGAAAAGTATTTTCTTTTTGTTTGCAACACAATGAGTCACCCTTGGAAAAATCACATATTTTTGTTTGTTTATCAAAGATCTGGGATATAGTATGACCTTAGGAAGTTGTTCTCATAGAGTTGTGTCTTCGTCCATTTGGTTATTCTTCCAAACATATGGAGAGTTTGTGTTACCTCCTGCATCGTCAACTTATGTCAATATCATACTGCCTGAGTCTCATCATTTGTCATGCTACTGTCCAAGGGAATTTTTTACCAATCTCGTTTTGGTCTTTCTGTAGTTTGTCTCTTGCCCTCATGTCTAACCATCTTAAAATACCAATCAAAATCAATGAATTTTTTTGTCTGATCATCGGGATCCTCTTGTCTATTCACGACGAGTTGTTGAAGACCTCTGGGTAGTGAAGTCGTACACTCATATTACACTCTTACCCAAGTTTTGAATATCTTGAAGTTGTTGCTCAAGCTCTGCAAGCGTTATCTCCAGCCATCAGATGACACTTAGCTTCTTGAAGATGGATACTATACATGTATATCTTTTGATTTTGAGATGTATATCCACTTTGTATTGCTCATAACTACACTTTATATAGTTATATGACATGGATCTATAGTGTATTTGATTGGCAGCCATGATTTTAGTTTTTATCCCGAGCATGGGTATGCCCGCCTCAGTGAGACAAATTGTTATTTTGTAGATGGAATCTTCCGCATACTGGTCCCTGGGCTCACTCACTTGGCACATTGACGAATCTTGGTAAAGTATTTCAGCCATCAGATTCTCTTCTGACCTCACACATTAGGGGGCATCTGTTATAAACCCAATTTTCACCCAACCTGCATACCTGGTCTCTCACCCTACTAGTTGCCAATTTATTGAACCAAGCTCTTATAAAAATCCCTCTTTTTTGAGCCACATGCGCCTTGGCCTTCTACAGCCCGTGTATGCACACATCCATATTCTTTCAGGCCTTCTACAACCCATGTATACTGACAAAATCACGAAAAATGGAAAGTTGCAGATGGGAAATGGAGTTTCGGGAAATTGGTAAAATCGTTTGACTACCTATGGCCCATCATTCAATCGGATAAATACTTATAAAAGAAGTGGTAGGGGTCCCATTTAAAAAATAATAAGAAGAGTATAGAAACTCTACCCAAATTTATGCCCCCTTTTCCCCAATTTCCTGCAATTGTATTGTGAGGTTGAGTAGTTGGTGCATTGTGAAGAGGAGCCCAGGACCAAGTTTGAGGAGCAGTGCCAACCACATATTGTAAAGTTTACTCTTGTGAAGATTAATACAAAAAGGAATAATTTTTTCATCCCACCATATCATATGTTCAAATTGTGCATTTATTTCATGATATTGTCACATCTAACCCAACAATTAGTATATGAAATGCATGTTTACAGCTCTCTATTTGTCCATGTGTGAATGCAGGCCATCTTTGGGAGGAGGCTTGTAATCAAGGAGAGAGTGAAAGAGAAGGGATCAACATCAAACGAAGGATTCAAGGTAGAATTACCTAATCTTGTTTGCACCTTTGTATTGCATGAATGTGGGGTTTTGTGTTGGGAGAATAGGAAAAAGTAGAGGCCTTTAAATGGTCATTTTATGCATGCATGATTAGAGCCCTTAAATGCTAAGTCCGTAAGTGGGATTTCATGCAAAAAATGACCATTTAAAGGCCTCTACTTTTTCTGCATCACATCCTTGGTCTACATCCAGTTGGTGTCTTATTTTATAAAATATAAGTGCTCTATGTTATGGTTTCCTTTGCTTATGTATTTGTTTCCGCTATGTATCAAATTATTATACCTGATATTGTACCTATAATATGCATGCTTGTTAGTTAATGTTGTGCATGATATATCGTGCATGTCTTTTATGTTCTGGTATGAATCTTGATCATTGCATGTATTTATTTCATTCTTCCTTATTAATTAAGTGTTATTAGAGTCTCCAAATCAGCCGAGAGGTGCGTTCTTGGTGTGGCATGTCATCCTATGGGAGTTTGGGTATGTTACAACTTGGTAATAGAGAAGAAATGTAGTGTTTTTTCCTGGCTTGGGTGGCAGGTGGCGTTACAAATTGGTATCAGGGATTTTGGTTCAAACACTCGACTGTTACGGGCCAAAAAAAGTGTGAATCGGGAGGAATCGTTGTTACATATTTTATATATATGTGTGAGAATTGGGGAAAAAGAGTGGAAGACTTTGAGTTAAATCCCTCAAATATGTGAATGAATCTGAGTTTAAATGATTCCGGGATTTTCTAAGAAGTTAATGGATTCGATCTATGGAGTTGCAGATTCGAATTCGACTTGGAAGGTCAAAAATTCTAGTTTTAATGGTTAATGTGATGATGGATAGAGGTTGGAGAATCGACAGTTGAGATCGTGTTCAATCTTGGATCAACGGTCCCGATACATCCTTGAAATTTTTTAAAAATTTGAATGTTTGCAAGGTTTGGCAGAATTACCAAATCAACGACTGAGATTGATTTGGCGATTTGAAAAATGAGGAACATTGATGGTTCCTATTTATTTCGGTTTTTTGGGGAGTTAAAGAAAACTAATGGTCAATATCATCTTGGTCGGGAGATCAACGACCTAGATTCACCTTTGATTTTCTCAAAAAATTCTAAGTGTGGAAGTTCGCCAACAAAATCACCGATGACCAATGGTCGGGGATCGACAGAAAACCTACAAAGTATTGAACTCTGGAGTAAATATGGACCCTTCATATTCGAGTACACATGTCCCAATATTAGCAAGGGTTTGTAAATTCATCATTTCATAGTCTAGGGGTGTGGTGGTGTTCATCATTGAAAAACCTTCAAAGTCCTGAACCCCAGAGTAAATATAGACCGTTTTTATTTGAGGACACATGTCTATAGATCAGTTGATTTGGGAGTTCGGAGTTCAATGGATTTTTGGTGTAGTGGGGAGAAGTCTCCCGAAGTTCTAAAGCCTCAAAGGCATGAGGCACTGTGGTGACTTGGCCTATTGACGTCACCTAGGGTGACATTTACACACTTGAAGCTTGCCACGTGTCACTGTGTTTCATGTTTTTCAAAGACCGTTTGTGCCAATTATTATATGAAACATGTCACCCGTCAGCTAGGGCCACATGTTTGTTCCTTACTTTCTACCATGTGGCAGCAGGTCTCATAGTCTGGAGACATGGCACTCCGAAGGATTCAAGGCATAAGAAATTGGGGTTGAGGACTCCCGAAGGCCCATAATCCGTAGTCCATCTCAGCCATTGATTATAGTAGAAACATGGCGCAAGATCCCAAGTTCTGGAGACTTGGTACTCTGGAGATTTTTAGTTGCAATTTGCTTGGGTCGAGAACTCCCAAAGGCCAAAATTAATCTCCACCGTTGATCGGCACAGGATACGTGGAAATAGATCTTGCAGTCCGAAGAGTTGGCACTCTTGAAGAGTTGATATTATGGACATTCCATAACTCCTAAAGTTGGAGTCCCTGAGCTCATGTTGACTGTTGATCTCATCCCTCGATCAACTTTCAACCACACGGGCTTTGATATAGTAATTCTAATACAAAAAAGCGCCAGGAAGGATTTGGCCCGTGGTTTCAATCCATGATCACTTGGTAAAGTGGTTTGAAGGAAGCACCTGTGCATAATTGATTTATTTATAAACCCATGGATAAAATGGAAGTGTTCTTTATATAAATTCTTCATGAGTTGAAAGGATCTATAGAATTATTGGAAAATTTTGTTTATCATATGCTTAATTCTGAAAAAAATGGTCACTTGAAAGATTTTGCAAGAATAAGAGATTTACACACATCAACTCAGAATGCGTATTGAAGAAATGGAAGAAGGTGAGGGAGCCTCTATCTATGATAAAGGGGCTAAAGTCCATAATACCAGAATTGGAATTGCAGAGATAGAATCTAATGGATGCAAGGGTCGAGGGCAGCATGAGACATTGCTAGAAACTATGAAGAGCCTAAAAATACAAGTGCAAAGATACAAGGAAGACAATGAGAGGACGATGAGAGAGAAAAGTCAGATAAATGCTCGAGTGTTGCAGAACTTAAATCAATTGTAAGGTCAATCCAAAAATGGCACAAAGGAAGAGGAAGAAGGCATGTGTCATGAAATAAGAAATGATCATGGAAGAGAGGGTTATTCTAGAAGTTCTATAAGAGCTCATAGACACCACTCACCTCCTTACTCATCAAGAAATGTTTATGCATCTGAATATTCCTTAAGCAATCCAGAGGTGTCTCCTATTAGGAACCAAAGAAGGATACATGAGGTGGATAGTTTTCAAGGAGAGATAAGGAAGCTCAAGCCACCATCCTTTGATGGTGAAATGGAAAGGGAGGACAATGTTGAAGCATGGTTTCTTGGAATTAGAAGATATTTCCAATTTTACAACTATTCATCAAATCTAGAAGCCAAAATTGCCACCTACCACTTACATGGGAAAGATGGAATGTGGTGGGATCAACTAAAGAAATTTGAACATATTAATAAGAATAAGATCACTTGGAAGCAATTTAAGAAGTATTTCCAGAAGGAGTACCTCTCAGAGAATATTTATGACAAGCAATTGCAAGGTTTCTTTGAACTCGGGTTGGGAAGCATAACTATGGAAGAGTATGAGAAGAAGTTTTTTGGGTTGTTAAAGTATGTTGGGTTTACAAATGATGAAAAGGTAAATATACAAAGGTTTTTGAGTGGCCTTCCATCCTTTTATAAAGAAAAAATATGTATGATGAGCCCAAGACCTTGACTGAGGTTATTAGGAAGGATAAATACTTGTATGAGAAAAGCCAGGGCAGAGAGTCCATGCAGAAATATTGGAAGGATAAGAAGAAGAAGAAGTTTGATCATAGGAGGAAGGGATTCAAACCTCCTTTCGATAGGAATGAGCCTAATAAAAATCATCAAGATCAATATACTAAGGATGATTCCAAGAAAGAAGACTCCTTGGGAAAAAGGGGAAGACCACCAATCTAGTGTTGGGGATGTAAAGAGGATCGCTTGTACAATGATTTCCCACACAAAAAAGACAGATTGAAGACTGTGCACAACATCCAAGAAGCTACAACAATTGAATACATGGGAAGGATTTATGCAACCTTAGATGATCAACAAGTAGAATACCAATCCAACATGATCAAGGTGGAAGGTAAGATCATAAATCAGTTTGTTACTATTTTAATTGATTCAGGAGCAAGTCATTGTTACATTAATCCTAAAATAGTGGATAGATTACATTTGGAGAAAACTGATCTTGGGAAATCAAGTTTGGTTCAGCTAGAAACTAGAACCAAAAGGAGAATCCATGATATGATCAGAAGTTATTCCATAAGTCTTAATGGTGTGAACACTAGCGTTGACCTAAATATCATACCATTGGGGTCTTATGATATTCTAATTGGAATGGATTGGTTGGACAAGAATCATGTTGTCCTAGATTTTCATAGCAAGACATTTACATGTCTTGATGGATATGGAAAATAGAGGACTGTAAAAGGAGTTCCAAGACCCATTTCTATAAGGGATATTTCAGCCTTACAACTAAAGAGATGTTTCAGAAAAGAGTATCAATTGTATGCAGCCCATGTGGAGGAGATAGAAAATACAAAGGAGACAAACTTTGAATATTTCTCAATACTACAATAATTCTAGGATGTATTCCAAGAAATACTAGGGTTTCCACCAAAAAGGGAAATAGATTTATCTATTGAATTAGTTCTAGGATTTTCCCTGGTGTCGAAAACACCTTACAGAATGAGCACACCAGAGTTAAAAGAATTACAAATGCAGTTGGAGGAATTTTTGAAGCAAGGGTACATATGCCCAAGTGTTTCACCTTGGGGAGCACTAATACTCTTTGTCAAAAAGAAATATGGAACCTTGAGTTTGTGTATTGACTTTCGACAGCTGAATAAGTCTACTATAAACAAAAAGTATCCCTTACCTAGAAATGATGACCTCTTTGATCAACTAAGAGGATCAAAGATATTTTCAAAGACAGAACTGAGATCGGGATACCATCAAGTAAGAATAAAGGAAGAAGACATCCATAAGACAACCTTTAGAACCAGGTATGGGCATTATGAGTTTGTAGTGGTGCCATTTGAATTTTCCAATGCACCAGTTGTCTTTATGTTCTTCATGAATGGAATATTCATAAATTAGTTGGATAAGTTTTTCATAGTATTCTTGGATGACATACTTATCTATTCTAAATCATAGGAAGATCATGAACATCACCTAATACTGGTACTGCAAGTACTGGGAGAACATGAGTTGTATGCCAAGATGAGTAAGTGTTCTTTTTACCAAAAAAATATCCATTACTCGGGGCACATTATTTTAGAACAGTGTATAGTAGTAGACCCTGATAAGATTGAAGCCATTAAAGGATAGCCAGCACCCAGGAATGTTTCAGAAGTTAGATATTTTATGGGGTTATCTTGTTACTACAGAAGGTTTATAATAGGGTTCTCTAAGATTCCTCATCCCATCACTTCTTTGAAAAACAAGGGAATTAAATTTTAATGGACACCTAAGTGTGAAGAAAAATTTAATTCGTTGAAGGAATTACTTACTAGTTCACCTATTTTGAAGATTGTTGACCCAAATGAGAATTTTGTGGTATGCACAGATGCATGCAAGGAAGGACTTGGTGGAGTCCTCAATCAAAATGGACATGTCATTTGTTATGAGTCCACAAATCTTAAGGAGCATGAGAGTAACTATGCCACGCATGACTTGGAGCTTGTTTCCATTGTTCATGCATTGAATATGTGGAGGCATTATCTCATGGGAAAGAGATTTGAATTAAGAACATACCATAGTGTTCTGAAGTATCTTTTTGATCAACCAACTTTGAATTCCAGGAAAACAATATGGCTTGAATTCTTAAGCGAAGACTTTGATATCAATCATATCAAATGAAAAGAAAATAAAGTTGTGGATGCACTTAGTAGAAGAGTTCATCTCATGCATGCTACACCTGTCAGTATGCATCAGTCAGACTTGAAGAGTAGAATTTTAGATGTTGTTGTTACAAATTTTCCTTACCTATAGGTAAAGGAAAGCTTACAGCGAGGAGGTGTACAAAAAAAGGTGAAAGAGTATGAGATAAAGGAATATTGACTACTTATGCATAAAAATAGAATTTATGTTTCTAGTTCCAGAGAACTTAGGAATTTGGTATTAAAGGAAATGCATAATGTTCCCTATGTTGGAAATCTCGGTTACCAGAAAACAATTACAGCAGTAAGAAGTCAATTCTTTTGGTCAGGAATGAAAAAGGATGTTGTTGATTACATCACCATATGTATGGAATGTTAAAGAGTGAAGGTTGAGCATAGACACCCAATAGGTTTTCTATATCCATTACCAATTCCAGAGAAGAAATGGGAAGTGATAACCATTGACTTTATAACTAAATTGCCCAGGACAACAAGGCAACACGATTCGATCATGGTAGTGGTTGATAAATTGACAAAGGCTACTCATTTTTTTCCTGTAATAACAACTCATACAACAACTAACATTGCATAAATTGACATGAAGAAAATTGCTAGGTTGCATTGGATACCTAGGACAATTGTCTCAGACAGAGACACTAAGTTTACTTCAAATTTATGGAAAGGATTATTCAAATGATTTGGTACAATCTGAAATTTATCACAACATACCATCCATGGTTATATGGGAAGACAAAGAGGGTCAACTGAGTAATTAAAGACATGTTAAGAATGTATGTGATGGATAATCCATCTAAGTGGGAAGATTACCTGCACTTGGTTGAGTTTGCCTATAATAATGGGTATCAAGCTTCATTGAAGATGAGCCCATTTGAATCCTTGTATGGTGGAAAGTGAATTACTCCAGTAAGATGGCAAAACCAAGCAGATAGAGTGGTACTTGGGCTAGATTTTCTCAAGGAAATGGAAGACCATATGGTTAAGATTAAGTAGAATTTAAAGGTAGGTCAAGATAGACATAATATTTATGCCGACAAGCATAGGAAAGCAAGAGAATTTAAAGTATGAGAGCATGTTATCTTGAAGGTAAATCCCAAGAAGAGATCTTTGAAGTTGGGTAGTTGTACAAATATGGTAGCCAGATACTGTGGTCCATTTGAGATATTGGATAGAATAGGGCTAGTTGCATACATTCTTTCATTGCATGTTTTCATGAAAGTACATAATGTATTTCATGTCTCTTTGATATAGAAATATGTACATGATCCTAACCATGTTGTCGATTGGCATCTGATTTAGGTAGAGACACAGGGAGAATTTCAGGTCTAGCAAATGCAAATACTGGACAGAAAATTCAAAATGCTCCGGAATCGAGTTATAGAGATGGTAAAAGTTCAGTGGACCTACTATGGTCCTAAATATGTTACCTACGAGAATGAAGACACCATGTGGGTAGAGTACCAGTGGATATTTGAATAAATTTTGAGATTTTGATCTTTGTTTTGTATATGCACTAAGGACAATGCCAAAATAAGGGGAAGGGGATGTAACACCCTAGGTTTTGAGCCCCTGTATTAAACAATTATTAAAAGGCCAGTGTGCCTAAGAAATGTAATGTTTTGATCATTATTAATAATAAATACATCATTGGATGCTAGACTGACAAGGAATAGAGTTATAAGGGGCTATGATTCCATAATAGAGGGGGCTTGAGGGGATAAGTGCTTATTTATTTTATATTACCCATTTTGTGTAATGGGGGGAAATCAGTTATGTGGGATCTTAGGGGGAGGCGAAGAGGTTCTTGACCCCCATGAACTACAAAAAATTGTCCCTAGTCTGTGGAAGGGGTCCGTTCTCTCTCTCACTCTCATTCTCATTCTGGTGTTGTTGTTGGTTGCCTCACACATTCATTCACCCATTTTGATTCTCTTTTTAACCTCTCTCATGGATTCTACATTTCGTTCCATTTCCTTCACTCACTCATATTTCCTCATTTTTTTGTCTTGTCTTGGGAAAGGAAGACGAACTATTGAAGGGAAACCACAGTTTTTTTGGTTGTAGATATTGTTGGTGTAATCCAGCCATGATTTGAGGTCTGCATGTCTGACATTCTTAGCCTATGATCAACTTTGATAATAGTTGTGAGTCCTGAGAGTCCCAGCATGGATATTCTGGACCAGCTGCACTGGAGCACTAGAAGGATAGGAACTGCCTGAGGGATTGCATGCCAAAGAAGGGTGGAGGTATATTCTCTTGGGTGGTGTGGGATGGTTAGAAGAGAGCTCGGTACTTAGATTGTTGTGAGTGCTGGAGAATCCTGTGAGATATTGAGTGTTGACTAGTTTGGGAATCCAAGTAACACACTAGAACCATCCTTGTGGATTCATAGCCTTGTCTCATGGGTGACACTATTGTTGAGACATAGAACAAGAGTGTCTACGGCTAGGTGGAACATCCTTGGTTTGCATATAGTTGTTTTTTTCTTTTATAAAAGACAAGTGCTCTCTATTATGGTTTCCTTTTATTATGTATTTATTTCCATTGTGTATCAAATTATTATACCTAATATTGTACCTATAACATGCATGCTTGCTAGTTAATGTTGTGCATGATATATTGTTCTTGTCTTTTATGTTCTTGTATGAATATTGATCATTGCATATATGTATTTCATGCTTCTTTATTAATAAAGTATTATCAGAGTCTCAAAATCAGCCAAGAGGTGTGTTCTTTGTGTGGCATGTCATCCCATGGTAGGTTGCATATGTTACATCCTGGTAACAGAGAAGAAATGTAGTGGCATTTCCCGACTTGGATGGTTGGGGAAGTTACAGCTCGCGGATAATTTTCTTAAGAAGATATCAACAAAATATTTAAATGTGTTGGATATGTGTTATATTCTTTGCATGAAAATATTTTTGCCTCGGGAAAGATGTCACATTGTTTCCTCATTTTTACAAGTTGCCTCGATTTTCATATCCATTTTTGGGTGGTTTTTCAGCACATGGTTTTTTGCAGATGGTTTTCTATTTTCAGTTAAGGAATTAGAGTTGTTAACTAATCCAGTTCATTAGGTTAGGGTTTTGGATATCGCTGGATCCTATATGTATATTGTATTGTAAACAATGTATCACGATGAATGAATATAGAATATGATAGTTTTCCCAGTTTGGGTTTCCAAGGGAAAAATATATGTGTATTTTTTGTATTTTCCATTGTATATTTTTTGTTCTTTTACTGAAAATATATTTGCAATAAATATTGTACAAGGTTAAACTATACATTTGGTATCAAATCTTTGTGGGCTTCAGGGGGATTACTTTATGGTCAAGAGTTTGGCTTGGGACTGTGATAAGCCTTGTTACATTGGGAGATATGTGGTATTGATTTTTCAAGTGAAAAGAAATGGAAAGCAATTTGAAAATGGATATCGAGAAGTTTAATGGGAAACGTTTTGAGTTGTGGAAGCTCAATATGGAAGATATATTTGTGAAAAAAAATCAGTGGATCATGGTGGATCTAGGTACTGCACCTACAAAAACTTTAAAAGATGACTGAAAATAGTTGGATCAGAAGGAGAAGAGCACAATCCAATTGTGTCTCTCAGATTTAGTATTACTAAATGTTTCAGAGGAATCTATAGCCAAGGATTTATGGGGTAAGTTGGGGAAGTTGTATCATTCTAAGTCCCTAGTAAATAAACTATTCCTGAAAAATAAGTTGTATAACCTGAGGATGAGAGATGGAGACTCGGTGGCAAAGCATTTGAATTCCTTCAATACAGTGGTAAGTTCGTTAGTATATGTTGAGATTAAAATTTCAAATGAAGATAAGTGTATCAGTTTATTTTGTTTTTTACTAGACTCATGGGATAGTCTGGTTGTGACCATAGGTAGTAATACAAATTCCTTGAAGTTTGATGAAGTGGTCTCATCCGTGTTTTTGGAGGAGATGAGACAGCAGAATATGGAAGGACAGGGCACAGATGCATTATTTTCAAGAGGACGCTCCCAGGAAAGAAATATATATAATTTATCAAGTGGGAGATCTAAGTCTAAGGGTATATCTAAATCTCCCAAAAATTTTGTAAAGGTATGTTGGAGATGTGGAAAAGAAGGGCACTACAAGAAGTAGTGTAGATCCAAATTTGAGAAAAA
>JZKD02S1123489.1:592698-604408 GCA_000966675.3 Picea glauca | reverse complement strand
TTCTTCAAGAACACATGCAGATCATGAGGCATGGTTGGTTGACTTAGGTGCATCCTTTCATCTGACTTCCCACAGGGAGTGGTTCTGTGAATATGAAAGGTATGATGGAGGTAATGTTTTCCTAGGTGATGATTCAACAACCAAAATCATAGGATGAGGAAAATTCAAGTTTAGGCTCATAGAGGAAAGGATTAGAACACTTTCTAATGTTTTTCACATCCTAGGTTTGGCCATAAATTTGATTTCTATAAGAAAAATGGATGATGCAGAGGCAAAAAAAATATTTGAAATAGAAACCTACAGGATGGTTCGAGGAGAAATGGTATTGTTGAAGGAAGTTTGGTTTTGAACCCTATATAAGCTGCAAGGAAGCACTATTAGTGATGGGTGTAATAGTTCCATTGTTCCTAATATTGGAGTTGAAGAAGAAATAACTCCTATAGTCTCTCGAGAAAAGGTCATGTTGTGGCATCAAATACTGGGGCATATCGGAGAGAAGGGTCTTCGACTACTACATGGTGAAGGTATGGTTGAAGGTATGTCTAAATTATCTCTGGATTTTGATTTATTTGAACATTGTGTATATGGGAAGAAGAATCGAGCAAGATTCCCCTTTGGTGCAATGAGGGCAGAAGGAATTTTACAGCTAGTTCACAGTGATGTTTTTGGACCTATGTCGGTCCCATGATTGGGAAAATATGTGTACTATGTCTCATTTATAGATGAATTCTCGAGGAATACTTGGGTATATTTCCTCGGGAAGAAATATGAAGTATTTGACATGTTTAAAGAGTTTAAGGCTCTTGTTGAGAATCAAACAGAGAAAATAACTAAGGTGTTGAGGACAGTTAATGGAGGAGAGTTCTACAGGAATGAATTTGAATAATTCTATAAGAGGTGTGGTATATAAAGGAAGAATATTACTTCATATACACCTCAGTAGAATGGAGTTGCAGAAAGGACGAACATGATGTTGATGGAAAAATAAGCGTGCATGCTTAGTGGTTTCAGGTTAGGGCAAGAAATCTGGGTAGAGGCAGTGAGTACTTCTTGTTACCTCATCAACAAATCACCCTCATAAGCACTAGATGAAAAGACTCTACAAGAGGTATGGACTGGTAAGAAACATTCTCTCACACATCTCAAGGTATTTGGTTGTGAGGCTTATGTTCATGTCCCAAAGTAAAACAGGAGTAATCTATATAAGAAGGCTAAAAAGTGTATCTTTATTGGGTATAAATATGGTCTAAAACGTTATAAGCTTTGGAACCCATACAATAATAAGGTTGTGTATAGACAAGATGTGGTATTTAGATAAATGAAGGATGTTGTTAAACAGTGAGTCCTACCAATTAAGGAAGAACTAGAGAAAATAGAGTTTGATTTAAAGGATGATGAATCAGACTCTACAGAAGAACATGAATCAAAAGAAGAAGATAATCATACTCCAATATTGAGGAAATCAGTTTGAGAAAGAAGGCTACTGGAAAGGTATACTCCATTTGATTTTTGTTCAAATTTTGATTTGTCTATTACTCATTATGATCCTAGAATTCTCATGGAGGTAGTGGATTCAAAGGATGGAAATATATGGAAAAGGGCCATGGACAAAGAAATCATAGCCTTGGATAAGTATGAAGCTTTGGATCTAGTGCAGTTATCGAATGGAAGAAATCCCATTGGGAGAAAATGGGTATTTCAAAAGAAGTTGAATGCAGAAGGAAAAGTGGAGAAATATAAAGCTCGATTAGTAGCAAAGGGTTATTCCGACGTCGAGGGAATTGATTTTGGTGATATTTTTTCTCCTACTGCCAAGTTAACCTCTATAAAATTTATTTTATTTGTTGTTGTTGCATTTGATTTTGAAGTAGAATAGATGGATGTGAAGAAAACATTCCTACATGGGGATTTGGAAGAAAATATCTATATGAAGCAGCCATAAGGATTTGTTGTGAAGGGAAAGAAGGAGCTGGTATGCAAGATGAAAAATTCCGTGTATGGTTTAAAACAATCAACAAGGATGTGATATAAAAAATTTGATACTTATATGTTAGGACTTGGTTTTATAAGAAGCAAAGAGGATCATTGTGTGTATTTTAAATTAATTGGTGATCATTTGATTTATTTGGTATTGCATGTGGATGACATGTTGTTGATAGGAAAAAACAAGAAGATTATCCAGGATGTGAAAACTCAGTTGTCCTCTAAATTTGACATGAAGGATCTCGGTGCTTCAAATTTCATTTTGGGCATGGAAATTAAAAGAGATTGGAAAAAAAAGAAACTTTGGTTAAATTAGAGAAAACATGTCGAGACAATATTGCATAGGTTTAATATGAAAGAATGTAAATCGGTCAAGGTTCCTATTCTTGTTGGTGTAAATTTATATGCGGATTAGTGTCCCAAGACAGAGGAAGAGGAGCAGGGCATGTCTCATGTTCCATATGCTATTGAAGTTGACAGCTTGATGTATGCAATGGTCTGTACTATACCTAACATTGCACATGTAGTGGGAGTTTTGAGAAGGTATATGTCAAAACTAGGGAAGGAGCATTGGACAACAGTAAAAAGGGTTTTTAGGTATTTGCTTGGCACTGCTAGTTGTGGATTGTGCTACAAAGGAAGATTGATATTGGACAAAGTGTTGTATATACATGGATTTGTGGATGCATATTGGGATGGAGATCTGGATCATAGAATATCTACAAGTGGGTATGTGTTTAACCTATTTGGAGGAGCAATAAGTTGGAGGATAAAAAGATAGGTTGTAGTGGAACTTTCAACTACAAAACTTGAATACATGGAAGCCACTCATGAAAGTAAAGAAGCAGTATGGTTACAAAGATTGTGTTCAGGTATTGGGTTGGTACAACAAGCTGTAAGGATATATTGTGGCAGTCAGAGTGAAATTTTTCTGGCGAAGAACCCAACTTATCATTAAAATACAAAGCATATTGATATTCATTATCACTTTTTGAGAGACATGGTTGAAGAAAAGAAAGTGTTGTTGATGAAGGTGGACACTTTGAAGAATTTTGTAGATTCATTAACAAAATCTGTGAGCACTAAGAATTTATCTTGGTGTAGAGGATCCATGGGGACTACTGCCCTGGATTGTTGACTATGTAACCTTGTAACCCCCTGTATGCAAAGAAAACAACAAGTGGGAGAATGTTGGTTATGTGTTATATTTTTTGCATGAGTATATTCTTTGAAAAAAACATTCCTCGAGAAACATGTCTCATTTTTTGCCTCATTTTTTGTGTTTCCTTGATTTTAGTTCATTGTGTTAGTGTTTTCGATGTCATTGGCTCCTATATGTATATTTTATTGTAAACAATGTATCAGTATGAATGAATATAGAATATGTTTGTTTTCTCGGTTTGGGTTTCCAGGGGAAAAATCTTTGTGTAATGTTCATATTTTCCATTGTATATATTTTGTCCTTTTACTGAAAATCCATTTGTAGTAAATATTGTACAAGGTTAAAATATACATTTGGTATCAAATATTTGTGGGCTTCAGGGGGATTCCTTTGTGGTCAAGATTTTGGATCGGAACTGTAATAAGCCTTGTTATAGTGGGAGATCTATGGTATTGATTTTTCAAGTGAAAATAAATGGAAAGCAATTTGAAAATGGAGATCAAGAAGTTTAATGCGAAAAGTTTTTAGTTGTGGAAGCTCAATATGGAAGATATATTCATGGAAAAATATCAGTGGATCATGGTGGATCTAGGTACTTCACCTACATGAACTTCAGTAGATGACTGGAAATACTTGGATCGAAAGGAGAATAGCACAATTTGTTTATGTCTCTCGGATTTAGTATTACTGAATGTGTCATAGGAAGCTACAACCAACGATTTATGGGATAAGTTGGGGAAGTTGTATCAGTCTAAGTCCCTAGTAAATAAACTATTCCTAAGAAATAATGTGTATAACCTGAGGACGAGAGATGGAGACTCGGTGGCAAAGAATTTGAATGCCTTCAATACAATGGTAAGCCCATTAGTATCTGTTGAGATTAAAATTTCAAATGAAGATAAGTGTATCAGTTTATTGTGTTCTTTACCAGACTCGTGGGATAGTCTGGTTGTGGCCATAGGTAGTAATATGAATTCCTTGAAGTTTGATGAAGTGGTCTCATCCATGTTGTTGGAGGAGATGAGATGGAAGAATATGGAAGGACAAAGCACATGCGCATTATTTTCAAGAGCACGCTCCTAGGAAAGAAATATATCTAAGTTATCAAGTGGGAGATCTAAGTCAAAGGGTAGATCTAAATCTCCCGGAAATTTTGTAAAGATATGTTGGAGATGTGAAAAAGAAGGGCACTACAAGAAGTAGTGTAGATCCAAAGTTGAGAAAAAGAAGGGATCTGAAGAATATCCTTCTACAGAAGAAAATACCTCCAAGGAAGAAGAAGGGGATGTGTACTTAGCTTCTTTAAGCACACATGCAGATCATGAGGCATGGTTGGTTGACTCAAGTGCATCCTTTCATATGACTCCCCACAGGGATTGGTTCTGTGAATATGAAAGGTATGATGGAGGCAATGTTTTCCTAGGTGATGATTCGACAACCAAAATTATAGGATGAGGAAAATTCAAGTTGAGGCTCATAAATGGAAGGATTAGAAAACTTCCTAGTGTTTTTCACATCCTAGTTATGGCCATAAATTTGATTTCTATAAGAAAAATGGATGATGCAGAGGCAAAAAAAATATTTGAAAAGGAAACTTCTAGGATGATTCGAGGAGCAATGGTATTGTTGAAGGGAGTTCGATTTTGAACCCTATATAAGCTGCAAGGAAGAACTATTAGTGATGGGTGTAATAGATCCATTGTTCATAATATTGGAGTTTAAGAAGAAATAACTCCTACAGTCTCTCGAGAAAAGGTCATTTTGTGGCATCAAATATTGGGGAATATCAAAGAGAAGGGTCTTCGACTACTACATGGTGAAGTTATGGTTGAATGTATGTCTAAATTCTCTCTGGATTTTGATTTATGTGAACATTTTGTATATGGTAAGTAGAATCTAATAAGATTCCCCTTTGGTGAAAGAACATCAGAAGGAATTTTAAAGCTAGTTCACAGTGATGTTTTTGGACCTATGTCGGTCCCATGATTGGTAAAATATGTGTACTATGTCTCATTTGTAGATGACTTCTTGAGGAATAATTGTATATATTTCCTTAGGAAGAAATATGAAGTATTTGACAGGTTTAAAGATTTTAAGGCTCTTCTTGAGAATCAAACATAGAAACTAATTAAGGTGTTGAGGACAGATAATGGAGGAGAGTTCTACGGGAATGAATTTGAATAATTTTGTAATAAGTGTGGTATAGAAAGGAAGAATACTACTCCATATACACCTTAGAAGAATGGAGTTGCAAAAAAGATGAACATGACATTCATGGAAAAAGCAAGGTGCATTCTCAGTGGTGTCGGTTAAGGGAAGGAAATATGGGCAGAGGAAGTGGGTATTGCGTGTTACCTGGTCAACAAATCACCCTCATCGACACTGGATGAAAATACTCCACAAGACGTATGGACTGGTAAGAAACCTTCTCTCACACATCTCAAGGTATTTGGTTGTGAGGCTTATGTTTATGTTCCAAAGTAAAACAAGAGTAAGCTGGATAAGAAGGCTAAAAAGTGTATCTTTATTGGGTATAAATATGGTCTCAAAGGTTATAAGCTTTGGAACCCATAAACTAATAAGGTTGTGGATAGACAAGGAGTGATATTTAGAGAAATGAAGGATGTTGTTAAACAAGGAGTCCTACCAAGTAAGGAATAACCAGAGAAAATAAGTTTTGATTTAAAGGATGAGGAATCAAACTCTACACAAGAATGAGAATCAAAGGAAGAAGATAATCATACTTCAGTATTGAGGAGATCAGGACGAGAAAGAAGGATACCGGAAAGGTATACTCCATCTGATTTTCGTTCAAATTTTTCTTTGTCTATTACTCATGATGATCCTAGAACTGTCATGGAGGAAATGGATTCAGAGGATAGAAATATATGGGAAAGGGCCATGGAAGAAGAAATCGTAGCATTGGATAAGTATGAGGCTTTGGATCTAGTGCAGTTGTCGACTGGAAGAAATCCCATTGGAAGAAAATGGGTATTTAATAAGAAGCTGAATGCAGAAGGAAAAGTGGAGAAATATAAAGCTTGATTAGTAGCAAAGGGTTATTCCCAGGTTGAGGGAATTGATTTTGGTGATATTTTTTCTCCTATTGCCAATTTAACCTCTATAAAATTTCTTTTATATGTTGTTGTTGCATTTGATTTTGAATAAGAACACGTGGATGTGAAGACAACATTCCTACATGGGGATTTGGAAGAAACAATCTATATGAAGTAGCCAGAAAGATTTGTTGTGAAGGGAAAGAAGGAGCTAGTATGCAAGCTAAAATGGTCCCTGTATGGTTTAAAACAATCACCAAGGATGTGGTATCAAAAATTTGATACTTATATGTTAGGACTTGGCTTCACAAGAAGCAAATAGGATCATTGTGTGTATTTTAAATTAATTGGTGATCATTTGATTTATTTGGTCTTGTATGTGGATGACATGTTGCTGATAGGAAAAAACAAGGAGATTATACAGGATGTGAAAACTCAGTTGTCCTCTAAATTTGATATGAAGGATCTCGGTGCTTCAAATTTCATTTTGGGCATGGAAATTAAAAGAGATTTGAAAAAGAGGAAACTTTGGTTAAATCAGAGAAAATATGTCGAGACAATATTGCATAGGTTTAATATGCAAGAATGTAAATCGGTCAAGGTCCCTATTCCTTTTGGTGTAAATTTATCTACGGATTAGTGCCCCAAGACACGATAAGAGGAGGAGGGCATGTCTCATGTTCCATATGCTAGTGCATTTGGCAGTTTTATGTATGCAATGGTCTTTACTAGACCTAACATTACACATGTAGTGGGAGTGTTGAGCACGTATATGTCAAAACCATGGAAGGAGCATTAGACAACAGTAAAAAGAGTTTTCATGTATTTGCGTGGCACTGCTAGCTATGGATTGTGATACCAAGGAAGATTGGGATTGGACAGAATGTTGGATATACATGGCTTTGTGGATGCATATTGGGATGGAGATCTGGATCGTAGGATATCTACAAGTGGGTATGTATTTAACCTATTTGGAGGAGATATAAGTTGGAGGAGAAAAAGACAGGTTGTAGTGGAACTTTCAACTACTGAAGTTGAATACATGGCAACCACTCACGAATGTAAATAAGCAGTATGTTTACAAAGATTGTGTGCAGGTATTAGGTTGGTACAACAAGTTGTAAGGATAGATTGTGACAATCAAAGTGCAATTTTTCTGGCAAATAACCCAACTTATCATTCAAATACAAAGCATATTGATACTCAATATCACTTTTTGAGAGTCTTGATTGAAGAAAAGAAAGTGTTGTTGATGAAGGTGGACACTTTGAATAATGTTGCATATTCATTAACAAAATTTGTGAGCACTGAGAAGTTTTCTTGGTGTAGAGGATCCGTGGGCACTACTGCCCTGGATTGTTGACTATGTAACCCTGTAACCCCCTATATGTAAAGAAAACAACAAGTGGGAGAATGTTGTTTATGTGTTACATTTTTTGCACGAGTATATTCTTTGAAAAAAAAAATCCTTGAGAAACGTGTCTCATTTTTGCCTCGTTTTTCATGTTTCCTTGATTTTCTTGTCCATTGTTGGGTAGATTTTAGGCACATGATTTGTTTTCGATGGTTTTCTATTTCCAGTTAAGGAATTAGGGTTGTTGACTAATGTAGGTCATTTTGTTAGGGTTTTCGATGTCATTGGCTCCTATATGTATATTGTAGTGTAAACAATGTATCACGATGAATGAATATAGAATATGTTAGCTTTCCCAGTTTGGATTTCCAAGGGAAAAATATATGTGTAATGTTTGTATTTTCCATTGTATCTTTTCTATTCTTTTACTAAAAATTTATTTGCAGTAAATATTTTACGAGGTTAAAATCTACAAAATGGTCATGTTGTCCATAATTGTCAAAAATGCAACTAGATAGTGTAAATGAATAATCTCTTGTTGTTGTGTATGAAAGGAAACTTGGGTGAAGAGGGTTGAAAGATAATGGATGAAAATATTCCTTGAAAACTAATTGAACAGAGCATAAGATATATGCAGCCAATGCCTAACAATTAAAACTAAAGGTGCTAACAAAAAATAACTCAAAAGAAAATTTTAAAAATTAGCAAAGTTCATTTTGTAAGAAAAATATATGCCAAAATTTCATGTTGGCTTAAAGTAATCGAAGAAAAGAATGGATGTGAAAGAAAATATTTGGATAAATCCAACCCAAGGAAAAGTAATCATCTAAGGAGATTACAAGGATTTGGAGTGGCTTGAATTTTAGATGGGAAGAACTTTAATACTAAGAATTTAAAATTAATGTGTATGGGACATCAAACTCAGAACTTAAAAAGAATATCAGCCAAGCAAACTTCTCCAATTAGAATCATGTGTATGTGAATATAGGACAAATATGAGTGTTCATTTTCATTACAAGAGGGGATGAATAGTGTATTAATTTATAATACCCCACTTGCAATATGCCACAATGCATTGAAAATGATTTGGCATGGTGATTATGCATAAAAATCGGTGATCTGACAATTTCCCAACAGAGAAAAATTCAAGAATGAAATGAAGTAAATTTTCTCCACATCAAAATTAAATTCAAAATCCATCTAAGGGACAATTTAGTGGGAAATATTTCTATTTCTTTCCATCTTTGTTGATAATTCATTTATTGATCATTCAACAATAATGAAAAGATAACATAAACATCAAACTAATTAAAAACTAGAAAGAAAAACTAAATTATGCAAAGCAAAGACACTAGTCTATTCTACCCCACTCCTACAATATGCTACTAATGGTTGAAAACTGGGTTATGTAAAATCAAAATTCCAATGTATCCATCCAAGTAATCCCAATCTGGCAAACACATGTTCAAGAGAAAATATCAGTAGCCCTACTTGGAATAAAAATAGAGTAAAGATAGGAAAAATTAAAGAATAATAAAATCTATCCACTATATTAGAAATATGACAGCAATAATTCATGGGAACATTAGAAGAATATGATTCCTCCAACCATGATTCAATTCTATCATAAAATATACCATTACTACCATAGATTTGATAGAAGGAGTCTAATGGAAAGTAGCATATCGAATGAGAACAATGCATAGAATTCATGTGAAGTGTGCTCGGTGAGAGAATATTATTGCTTATAAAGTTGTTTATCCATGAAGAAAAAACAAAAGAATAAGGACCTAACATAACCAACAGTGTAGACTAGTGTGCCTCGTTATCTTGGAAAGCCTCCCTAGACTCACACTTCAAGTAACCAACTACTTGAGATAGACTAGTGAGATCATATGATGTGCATTGGTTAGGACCAAACATGGTATGAGAGATAATTTCAAAAAAATGGTTAGATCCACCAATATTAAAAATATTCAACAAAGGGATACTTGAACAAGAATATTCACTATATATGAAAAATGAAGAATAAAAAGAAGAATACATCCTTTGATACACATTTTCTACATAATTATGTTAATGCCATGAAAAAGGATGATAAGGCTTGATTATAATTAGTTCGTGGGAAGAGGCCTTATCCTCTATATATTCCAAATGTGCATCACCACAATCAAGTACTTCAACAAGGGTCAATCCCATTGAGTCTATTTGAATAGGACCATGAGTATCTCCTTGCAAAGTTAAATGATTAATGAGATTATGATACAAGTGATAATAAGTGGAATAATTAAGAGAATTAAAATATTCTCTAGAACCAGAAAAGTTTTTAGAAAGTGACTCCCTAAATGGTAGTTCCTCCTCCTTAATCACATTAGTGATTTATTATGAATCAATGGGTTTCGTATTAGGTGTGTTTTCACAATCATCATTTTGTTCCTCGATATGGTTCTCCTCTTCCAAATTAAAGGTAGATTGTTGTGACAAAAGAGGTGTGTCTTTCATGTTTATTTCTTCTCTTGAAGTGAAAAAATCAATGTGGATGTATTGTTCTTGCACAATACAAGGATCTGGAATATATTCCAAAACATATTCATGGCTAGAAGAGGGGAGAAAATCACAAGAATCCTCAAAACAAGAAGTATCAATAAATAATCCATCAACAATGGGAAAACGTTTTTGCTCTATGTCAATTATACAAGTAGAATTTGTAACATTAGGAAAATCCAAATTGAGAGGAACTAATTCCAAATTATCCATGGGTGAGAAAGAATTAATTTCATGAGTGTCCATATTTTCTTCATTAAATGAATGATCAACATTTAAAGTTTTCTCCATAGCTCACTCTACCATTTCTTATGATGAAAAATATGAGATAGGACAATGAGAACCTGACATAACCATCAGTGTGATATTTCTAAGAGGTTTGGGAGGTACAGTGCCAGAAAAACAATTTCATAAAGGGATATGGGATGGAGCCATTAGTAAATTAAAACAAAAAATTAACAAAAATTACTCCACAAGCTCAGCTTGTCATCTGACCCTCCTTCTAGCACCATTTATGTTAACGAATAAAAATCTTCTATCAAGAAGATGAGGGAGAACACCCAATGATAGGTCCCAATTAGAACTACTCTCATTTTGGGTAGTGTTTCCTACGATTTTATGGGCCTCACTAATACTCAAAATAAAAAGATAAAAAAGGGGAAAGACAGTGAACTACCCCCGAAAGAGTTCTAACTAATTATAAGGATATACTAACTAAAAGCTAACTAATCTAATATAACTACTTATAACCTATGTCGGGAGCAAAGCTAATAGATGAGTATAGTGAAAGGTAATATATAGACAATATAAATCATTCATGACATCTCATAAATGTTAGCAAAATAATATTGCATAAATCATCTCAAATAGTTGAAGAGAAAATATATAACATTGTTCTTGTACTCACAAGAAATCACAACAACAAAATAATCTAGATACTAAACACATAAATAGTTCATACGATCAATAGAGAGAAAAATTAAACCACAAATATAAGTGCAGAATAGCCCCACAAGTACTTGCAAACAATTGTGACTTCAAAATGCCTCCTTCTCTTTATCACTCAGAGATAATAGTTCCATCTTTTGTTACAAAGGGAAAAATTCCTCACTTTATCCTCTAAGTTATATTTTATAAGACAAGAAAGATATCCTTTCGTTCTCGTGACTATTTGTTTCCTTTCTCACACTTTGAAAAAATACATGTGAGAATTACAAAGAGAATTTGAACAGACTCATGAGTCATCATTTTCTCTCTAAGGCAATTTACAAATGATATTCATTAAAAACAATCATTGAATCATCCCATTGGCATTATGTTCTATTCTTCTATAGTTTCTAGGTGTTTTTGGCTTCTTTCTACTAATCAAAATCATTTTGGCTTCTTCTCTTTGTCTCAGATTTCCATTGGGCTATTGTTGGCCATATTTCATTTCATGTAGCTTGAGATAGAGCAGCTTGAAGTATGCATAGCTTGTTCTTTACTTTAATTAGGGTTATGTATGTGTTTTTCATTTTCGAGCAATTTACACTCTCAATCTTCCCACATATGTTAATCCATCTTGTTCTTCTCTTCTCCAAATTTATATCGAGCTATCCTGGTCTTGATTTC
>JZKD02S1123489.1:576896-592649 GCA_000966675.3 Picea glauca | reverse complement strand
CCCCCCCCCCAAATCCGTGGTTTTCATTTTTCTGTATTTTCTGATGTCTTCTATCATTTGTTAATTCTAGATACCCATACCATTGCATTCCTCTGTCTGATACCTTTCCAACGAGGTATCATGGGACTCATTCTGACATATGTAGAAAACATTATGGTTATTTAAAATTTCTCCCTCAACGGCCATTGACAGGCCCATGGGTTAATCATGACCATTAATTATTGAAGCTACACAAGAGAAAACCAACCAGATCAATGGTTCTCGTCAATTTTCCATTAGACCTCGAAAATGGTAGATTTTGCATTTGGAACTTCACATCGGATTATTCCTATCTCCTATTTAATTCCCATCTCGTCATATTAACTTCGAGAGAAATATCTAGTTGTTCAATATATTTAGAGAAATATACATCATCAATCAGGGGAGTTGTTTTGTAGTCTTCTATAATGTGTTGGTGAAAAGGGATCAAAGAAAAGAATTAAACAATATTCTTTCTTCGATATTTTTGTTGAAGGTGGAATCCAGAAAAAGGGGTGATGAAGTGCATCCGTAGCTGATTATTCGACATCTAGAAGTCTTGTGGGGTTTCACGATATCAATAAGGGGTATATAAGAATATTCCCCCATAGATTTGTTTTTCATACGAAATATCTGGATCATCCTTTCAGTGGCGATCAATGGTCATGATTAAAATTCATTTAGATTCTAAAGGAGACCATTCGAGGTGTTAAATCCAACCATCCAAACTTGTAACCTGAATAATATTGTATGAAAAAGATCTGACTGTTCACTCAGGGAATAGATCGACATCTTGGGAGAGTTTCACTTTGGAAATATGCTTGAGATTTAATATTATGAAAATTTGCAAAGTAATAATCATGTGGTCCTACTGTTGGTAGCTTGGAAGGAAAAGGGGCTTAGCTTCAAAAGAGCATGCATAATTCACCAAAGAATTCAGCTACGAACAACATTTCTATGTGAAATAAGAAGACAAGGATTTGATTTGACGCAGTGAAGGAACATTCACTAACTGAGGAACATAAATAAATATTTGTATTGTGGGTACTTTAGTCATAAGTTAATTAACTCTGAGAATGAATGAAGGTCGCCAATTGAGTAGTGAGTGAAATACAATCCCAGCCATTCATCAGGGGAGGGTCGTCAAAGTGATTTGTGATATTAGGAGTAGATGTACAATGAAGAGTGTGAATTTTAGGGACGATGAAGCTCTGACATCTTTGTCAGATTATACGATCGGAAGGATGGGAAGAAGAGTCAGAAAAAATACCAACAATGATCACTCTAGGTAGTGTATGACACAACAACACCATGCGTCGACACCAAGTCGGATATAACAAGTGAGAGTGAAGCACGTGGAAGCCAGATGGAAGTGAGGTGGAAAAGGTGATTTTTTTCTTAGGAAACTTTGGGAAGCCATAAATTTCAATCTATAAATTGGATTTAAATATGGTTATAGTCATTGGAAAGATCTTGACGAGTAGAATCCAAATATGAGATTTTGTTAGAGGAAATAATAGACTAAAAGAAGGAGAAAACCCAATAGGCCTTGGGCCTAGTTTTCGGGAGAGAGGGAAGGCCAAAAGAATAATCTGGTAGAGATCAATCTGAAGAGGCTAAGGAAAATATTTGTAGTGAATGCGGATCCAATGGCCTTAGAAGCTTAGGACCTCAAGTAAATTAGAAAAGGGAAAGGTCGATAAGGATCAAATTCAAGATTCTATAAAAGGATGAACATATTTCCCCACAAGTGTCTCAAGGATTGAGTAGCTATGCGAACCAAGTGTTCTTACACACCTGCTCCTACAAAAAAACAAGAAAGATATCAGCCATGTAATCAAAAGAATACTACCTAATATAATACATAATATACTCCCTAAATTTAACCAACTTATAACAGGGTGTTAGGTTTATTGAACAATAGCATGGTGACTGTAGATGAGTGTCTTAAGACTACATATGCTAATTCAAAATAGAAGAGTAGGATCCATATGCGAGAGCATGAGTATGTAGTCATTAAACATAACATGTTAGAAAGAGGATGTATAATTTGAATTAGTCAATCAACAAATAATCAACCAAAACCTCATCCAAGACTTGTGCTAGATCATCGAACCATACAGTCACATAGGAGTCACGAAGACTTCTGGAATCATAAGTTCAAAATAGGAAATCAACCACTATCAAAGACAATCATCAATAAAAAATGAACCCCCAAGCTCCTTCGAGGTAGGAAAAGAAATAGCATTAGGCTCAAGCGGTAAAGGATTAGGCAATAGTGTTGAAATTTTTGTTGGGGGGGGGGGGTTTCCTTTTTCTTGTAAAAGAAAAAGTAAAGATGGGTTGGTGCGGCCACAACATGAGGGTAACCCATTGCTGATAGATATGAGTAGTGTGGTCTAGGGCTGGGAGGAACATGGAAGTTCTACACACAATTGGTGTTTAATTCACAAATATGAGTATTCTTATGCATAATGACATGTTGTTGTTGTGTGTAATATATATATATTTTTTTTTTTTTGATTTATAAAATTATGCATGGATTTTGTATGTTGTTATTATTCTGCATAACTTTGTTCATGTGCAGAGCATTCTTTATTTATTTAAATGGTATCATTAGTTTTGGAATTTTGGTGTGGCATTTCCCATCATGGAGATGGGGATGTTACATGTCCTCCTTTTCATTTCTTAGTGACATCATACCTACATCTTCTTTCCCCATTCCATTAGTTGTCTCTATTTGGGGGATGTCGATCGTGTCTAACTTTCGTTCTATTTGTATACCTAGAATTAACACTCACATCCCCTATGTTATGATGCCCACATTTGGATCTCCATCCAATGGGGGGATAAGCCTTGGTTTTACTTGCAAGTGGATATTCTTCTACTTTCTACATTGTTACAAGGAAAATCTCTCTATGGCCAGGGGAAAACCACAACAGACAAAAATGACTGCAAAAATCAACTCTATTCTCAAGTATGCTATACAAACAAATATGATAGAAAGACAAATATCTAGACATCTAATGAAGTCCATCATTGAGCACTTGACCCAAAGAAATATACCTACAACTAGTCCTCAACAACCAAGAAAAGCAAGAATATGGTGATAATATATGATGTTAGCACATTCAATAGAATAATCCATTAACATTCATAACAAATATGCCCATGGAATAATAATTCAAATATTTTCAAGATATCAATTGGATGAGAAAAGAGTATTTCTATTAAGATATGATCGACAAAAGTGAATAAGTTACATAATTTCATGTCGGCATGGTTCAAAACTGAGAAACTAAATTCCTTCCAGCTGGGCCTCCACCACTTCAATCCTCCACAAAAGGCAATCTCATGTAAGAGAGATAATGGAGTTCTCACTAAATAATGGAAGATCTTGGGGGTTGAACACTGTGGTCAGAATTAAAGGATAAAGCGATGCAGACTCAATGTGAAGTGAATAATTCCTCCAGACTAACTTTTCTCTCAAATTTGAATTATTTCTCCTCTTTTTCCATATCTCAGATTTGGCCCATTTATAGCCTTCAAGTGGAACTGAAGGGTCGAGTTGGAACGTTTCTAATATATGGAAGGCCAAGCATCATTGATCTCCTTTCGTGACATGGAAACCCGACACTATTTTTCAATTTTTGGCACATTTTCCAATGTACACGATTTGTAGTGGTGCAACCTACGTATACGCATGATGTATAGTAGGCAAGGTGCGTATATGTGGAAAAATTGTATTTTTAGCTATGGGATTTGAATAAAGGGATGAAAAGTCTACATAGGGAAATGGAAAAAGGAATTATGTGTAAGAATGCATGGGGTGAGGAAAATATTTCTATAACAGATGCCCCCTAATGTGTGAGGTCAGAGGAGTATCTGTGATGGTCAAAATACATTATAAAAAAACAAAAGTCGAGTGATAGGGAACCAGCTAGAAGAACTAGTCTGCACTGACTTTGCATACATGGTTGCCAATTTGAATTACACTGTAGATCCATGTGAAAATATACCAAACAACTATCTATGGCCATGAATAGGAAAATACAAATGTGGTTACATTCCAAAGGTTGTCATAGTCATGGACAAGGCCCAGTAGAACCAGTCTCAAAATCAATCTAAAGATATGTGTATACAATGGAGTACAATTTCATCTCCCATGATTAGTAAAGTCACACGGGTACTGGTCTAATGAAAAGGAAGCAACAACTCAGGAAATCTATGGCCACATATTGATGTATTCAAGTCTTCTACACAATCCACCAAAGGTGAAAGTCTACATCATGTGTATAAAGGAGTTGAGGTCGAACACAATGAGACTTCGTTTGATTACTGGTCATTGAGGTATACCATTAACAAACATGAGACAACCTATCGATGATGAAAGTAGGTATCAAGACACTAAGTACACTCTTACAAGTGTGAATAAAGGAGTTGGGTTTGAACACTTGAAGAATCCATAGATCATGAGACATTGATGTATTCCCAATTGTCGATGGAGAGAGAACCTACCACTAATGGCTGCAAGCCTCTAGGTACTCATAGGACTCTAGGTCTTGTTTACAGAATAGATGAGCTGAATTCGATGGAAGGAGACTTGCTAAAAGGAGAGCATTAATAAATCTCTCTCATTCAACATTAGGTACAAAGTAGGAGCTTCATGATTTGGAGAAAATTGAATGAAGAACATGTTCATGAAACAACGACCCTATGCATATTTCTTCTATGCCAAGTGAAATAGGTACATGAAAAAGACCCTCTGAATAGCAGCCCATGAGGAAAACTGTTGACAAATGTGAGGAAACCACCAATAAGCATAATGGAATCTAATACATTGCATGAATCCCAATGTGTGAATAGATTTATTGTCGTCAAACATAAGGGAAACCACCCAATCAATGACCAATGATGAAATGTTGACTGCTAGGTTCAAGGTTACCTACCAATGAGGAAAGTAGGAATAGGGTGTGTAATAGGACTATAGTATCATGTGATTCTAAGAAAAAATGAGGGTATGGATGACATGCAAAGTCAAGAGGTGTGAGGAATGGATGACACGGGTTGATAGACATCCTTTGAACAAGAGCATGAGACATATGGAAGACTCTGGCAACATAGAATCAATGATGAAACCATGAGATGCAGGAGGCATCAATCAAATTCTCCATAGGGACTAGAAGAGTAACCATCCAATGGAGAAAACTCTCTATAACGAGATCAACTTCCTAAGGCCATGCTAAACCCAAAATTATCATGACAAGTGGACTCAATAATTTTGTGCTATGTTCAAAGGTGACACGACTACTACCAATATAAGATAATACTCCCTTCCCACCCATCTTTATTTCTTTTTTCATAGTCAAATGAGATCTATGATACAGAGGAGGAAATGAGTTCGCAAGTAAGAAAAACTAGTTCTAGCAGTGGAACATACCTATGCTCAATGAAAGGAGGTGCATGCGAGATATGGAAACTCGAGGCAATGTTCCCTCCTGAGTATAGGGTGTCAAATTATGAAGGATATAAACGAGGATCTTCTTGGTTAAGGATGAAAAATTGTTGAGGCAAACAGTTTATAACGCAAAGTGAGAACCGACTATAAGCCCAATACTGTAAGCAAGGGCATGAGATGAAATCACAACTTAACGCTAAAAAATGTCCTTTTTCATAATCTTAGTCTACTTGGTTTGAAAAAGGGATAAACTTGCACCAAATAGAAGTCCTTTCAAATCCAATTCACGAGTGTGAAAGAGCCAAGTTCACTTGGAAATATTTTCTCTTTTTGAAAAGGAGTTGGAAAAAATCTTAAGTAAGACTCATGACACTTCAAGTCCAATTTAACGAGTGTGAAAGGGAAAAAATTACTCAACATTATTTTCTCTTTTTAGATGAGTTGGAAAAGAACTTAACTCAGACTCGCTCGGGAGTTTCTAGGCGAAAAATCACGGGGTAGGCCAGGGATCCCATGCTAGACTTTTGTGGAATGTTAGTATCTTATGAATAGCTGACACAAGCTTGGGAAAACCCAAATCTCACCAAGTCAAGGAGGATAAAGTGCTAGCAGAGGTTATCATCTCCGTGATATATCAGATAATGTCCCTTACTTGAAAGTACATAGGTGGCGACATTGGATACCCCACATGACCATCCCAATGAAATGCAACCTCTCCAAGACTTGAAGGGAGAGTACTCAGGGAGAGTAAAACTCTCTCTTGTTCAGAAGGTGCAGTATCAAAAATGCTAATGACATGGTTGAAGGATGCATCACCCTACAAAAGGAGAGTTGTATTGACCAAATATTGCACTGGTACGACCACTTCTTCAAATCTTGGTTGAATAGGATGCATGATAACAAGGACAGGGCACACATCACCCTCGACAACAGGGGTGTGGGAAGGATAGGATTTCATCAACATGCCTGCCATGTCAATCAAAGGAGAAACAGGGTGTGGGGAAACCACAAATGCCTCAGAACCTGAAGGGCCCTCAGGTGAGAACCACGCTTCTGGTATCCCAGTAGTAGCAAGACACAAAATATTAAGGTGATTTCCTTCGTAAGTCCTGCAAAGGAATTTGGGTTTATGTCTAAAACGCCCAGGCTTCTCAATCGTATGAATTACCCCAGCATCATTTACAATGGTTGGTGGCATTCTCTCAACGTGATTGGAAGAGGTAATAGAATCATCTCCTACATGATGTACATAGGTTGGATATGTGACATCGATATGACTCGTGGCGACTAGAGTGATGCCCCCAACATGACTAGCAGTGGTTGGTTGTGAGTCTTAAACATGACTTGCAAAGGTCATCGACCAATATCCAACATGACTAGTAGTGGTTGGTGATGGAGCTCCAGTATGCCTGGCATTGACTGTTCTAGTGGTGGTGGTGAGTTGTGGCATTTGAAAACATGGTCCGGGGAAGGATTGGTTTTGGAACAATGCAGGCCAAGAAGGGTCTCGGTTTACACCCTCTCCCTGTTCAGAAAGGTAGTATCCTCCACTTAACTTATCCATAGAGGTTTGTACAGGCATCATCACTGAATCAGATGTCTGAGAAGAGACAAAAGCATGATAAGGATTATTCAAGTGAGGATATATGTTTCCCCCATGTGAAGGGGTTTTGTGAAGAGGGTAGCTTGAACCATAAAATTGATTCCCTTTGTATGAAAGACTTGGGGATATATGTGGACCTTCCATAGGAAACATTTTTGTAGGAACTGGCATGGTGGACGAAGGATACATGGATGGGGTGTAATAAGTAGAATAATCATCCATTTGAGTACTGGCTCTGGAAAAAACATATCTAGGACTAGATCCATAAGAGGGGAGGTTCCAAACTCCCATAGTGAGAGTTGGTTGAGGGGCAAGAATCCTATCAAATGAATATGTATACGATGGGACCATGATGCCCCTGGATCCAATGTTAGGATTCATATAAGTGGTCTAGGGAGAGGATCGAAAGGGTGAAGGCACATTCGACATATCAACATGAAACTGATTAGATACCCAGGGTATGGACTAAGTGTTATTATTATGAATACCATTATGAAAAGCAGACGGATGTGTCCCCATTAAATGAGTGAACATCATGGGGGGGGGGGGTAGCAGTAAATGAGGGATCCAAAGGGACTCCACTATCCATGATAATGAAAACTCGGTATAAAATCCTAAGGCCAACTAGTAATCAAAGAGCACACAAAAAATAATCAAACAGGAAATATGGACACAAATAGGATAAAGTGGATGAAAGGGGCCTCCCTCCCTAAAGTAGGTATGCCTCTCCCAAGAGGGGCCTGACACTCCCTGCTAAATATGGGAGGTAATAGAATCAGTTATAAGGGCCCTCATGGGCTTAAAAACCATTCGGTCAGATCCCCTTGGAGAGGTAATCCTCCATAAAGGCGGTGTGTTGTCTGACCCTTATCTGACCCAGGGTACCTGCAGAATAACCCCTGCAAGTAACCTATGTGGAACCTAAGTCAAGCAACTAAGAAACCATTGTATAACTAATGTACATGCGAGCATTCGTAAGTCAGGTCCACCATATGGGCAGGGTAGAAAATCCTGAAACCTTGAAAGCATCGCCTCTCACGGAGGTAAGGGCACTAGATATATCCCCATATATGAATAGATCCCTAGAAATTTCTCTAACGCTAAGAAGGTACCAGGGGGATATCCCTTCAACCGACCTCGGGAAACCTCATGATTAAATCTAGTGTAAGTGCAGCCTCCTGATATTACCCATTATACAATGGATTTCTCCTCTCCCTTAGTCAGACACATATGTTGATTTAATAGCCTTGGAGAAATTTACTAACAAAATCCTATTCCAAGGCACTAAATCCTAAGCTATTTTGTGCACCCTAGAAAATAAAATTGTTAAGAATCAATTTAAAATTATAGCATTAATTATAATGGTCGTGCTTACTCAAAAGGTGTGGTCGTGAAGCTAGTGATGTTATGACTCAGCAAGTAAAGTAAATATAAATACAATGCAAAGTCCTAACCTCAATTTCCAATGAATGATATGCTTCCTAAAACATGTAATTTTCAATTCAATTCTGCAATTCTAAATAAAAATGAAATATTTCTTTACATGCACTAAGATAAATGACAAAGACTCAAAATATCAAAATGCCAATCAATGTAAACTACCTAATATTTTTGTATTTTCAGTATAAGAAAAATGAAAATTCATGGACTGAACAACAACTTGATATATAAAGACTCTATTGTGTATATAAAGAGACAACTCAAGTAGGATACCAAGGAGAAAAACACCAAACCCAATGTACAAGGACAATCAAAATGAAAATATGATGAGAAAGGCACCGCCCAAAAATTCAACCAAAGATAGGTTTCCTATCATTCCATAGACACTTAATAGTCACTACAGAGACCTAAGAAGACTCAACAATCATCAAAACCTACCCAACAACCACCAAACCCAACAATCAAGAAAAATAGGTTCATGTACATGATTGTTCAAGGGAAAAGCATGTATGTACACAGCTTGTAGAAGGACAACATGTGTATATACGTGATTGTCAAGCAAAAACCCACGTATATGTGTCAAAAACACAACTAGGATAAGGAGAAGGTTGAAAGACTCAGACCCAGAGTGAAAAAAGGTTTTCAATCAATCATGCGACAAGAAACTCAATATGAATGAGAGCAATCTAAGGAGAAAAACACTCCAAACCTCGGAAAAATAATATTTTATCCACAGTATGGTCTCCAATTATGTTACAAGGAAAATCCCTCTATGGCTAGGGGAAAACCACAACAAATGGACATGACTACAGAAATCAACTCTATTCTCAAGTATTCTATATAAACAAATATGATAGAAAGATAATATAAAGGGCCTACCTCGTCCAGATGTTCAATGAAGTCCATCATTGAGCACTTGACCCAAAGCAATATACCTACAACTAGTCCTCAAAAACCAAGAAAAGCAAGCATATGGTGAAAATATATGATTTTATCATATTCAATAGCATAATCCATTAACATTCATAACAAATACACCCATGAAATAATAATTCAAATATTTTCAACATATCAATTGGACGAGAAAAGAGTATTTCTATTAAGATATGATCAGCAGAAGTGAATAAGTTACAAACTTTCATGTCGACATGGTTTGGAATCGAGAAACTAAGTTCCTTCTAGTTGGGCCTCCACCACTTAAATCCTCCACCAAAGGCAAGCTCATGTAAGAGAGACAATGGAGTTCTCACTCAATAAGGGAAGAGCTTGGGGGTTGAACACTATGTTTAGACTTAAAGGATAAAGGGATGCAGACTCAATGTGAAGTGAATAATTCCTCTAGAGTAACTTTGCTCTCAAAATTGAATTTGTAAATGTGTTGAACCTGCACAGAATAGAACTAGTTAAAAAATAATACACACATTTGCAGAGAGAATTTGAGAAAGAAGAAGAAGGAGAGAAATAATGAAAGAACTCTCATTAATTGTTTTGAATAATGAATAATTTACACATGATATACTCTGTATAAATCAATGAGTGCACACTGGAGGAGAACCAATGTGCCATAGTGGTGGTATAGAGTGATTTGGACACACACCAACAGTTACGGGACTGAACTGCCACCTAGTCTAGTCTCTCAATTAGTTACAGGAGTGAACTACCACCTAGTTGAGTTAACTAGTTAACTAGTCTTCAGTTAACTGACTGAATAGAGCATAGTCAAGAGTTAACTTAGGTAATCAAGGGTAATGTGATAGTCTAGTGATGATCCCAAGTCAAGGTAGAATTATCATGCTGATGATCCCAATGTTGTATGGTGACAAAACCAATGCAACATCTAAACTCAACTCAGCTAGTCAAACTGAAGTGTCAACTGAAAGAGAATATTCTCCAGGTGGAATATTCTCCCCTAAAATATAGGAGACTAGATAATGAATAATTATGACTAATAAACAAGGAAAAACCTTAGCAAAAATAAATCCTAGGTGTGTGTGAAGTAACTCCAACACCCCCCCCTGAACATCACTATGATGAAAATAATGAATGGGTCCTGGCAACTAGGCCATGTTAGGTACCCAAATACAAAAGATACACTGAAATAAAGTGAGGAAAGAGGGAAAACCTCAATGTATTTAAAAATAAGAACTATAGTTTCTAGGAAACTATGTCCTTCACTCCAAAATGACTTAGTAGAGAATGGAAATTTTGCTCAGTGAAGGTCTTAGTGAAGATGTTTGTCATCTATTTTGTTGAAGGAAATAACTGTAATTCAATGATCCCCTCGTGTACTAAGTTTTGTATGTAGTGCATGTGGATCTCAATGTACTTCGTCCGCTGTCTCTGAACTGGATCTCTATAGAACTTCAGAGTGCTTTAGTTGTCACACCAGATGACGATCAGCTGATGAAACTAAATTCCCAACTCAGTGAGAAAATGTTGTATCCAGATAGCTTGAATGGTTATGTTAACTACCCCTCTATACTCTGCCTTAGCTGAAGATATAGCAATGGAAGATTGCTTCTTTCTCGACCAATAGATAGGCCCAAAACCAAGACTGAGTGAGTAAATAGTTGTGGACTTGTGATCAGTGTTGTCACCAACCCAGTCGGAATCAGTAAACCTGATAAGATATAATGTAGAGTTTGTTTCATAATGAATCCAAAAGGTGATGGTGCCTTGTATGTATCAAAGCATACGCTTTGCATATTTCCAATGTAGCTCATGCAGCTCCTGCATGAACCTGGAAACTACACCAACTGCACATGAGAGGTCTGGTCTGGAGTATGTGAGATACAAAAATATCCCCACTAGTTGTCTGTACAATGTGTTGTAAACCAATGGAGTTTCCCCTCCATCCTCAAGTTTGACTCTTGATAGGAAAGGATTTGGAGCAGACTTCAATCTTTCATGTGAAATATCTCAAGGAGATATCATGCATACTTGTCTTGAGACAGTTTGGTGCTTGATGCATCCTGACTGATCTCAAGTCCAAGGAATAAGTGTAGTGGACCCATGTCTGTCATCAAAAACATGTCATGTAGGATCCTCTTGACTGTAGGAATCGTTGAAGTTGAGCACCCGGTGATCAGAAAATCATCGACATACAGAAATAAAAGTAGAATTGAATCAGCCTTCTTGAGCATGTAGACATTTGGGTCCGATTTACAATGTACAAAGTTCTATGACAAAAGGTAGGATTCCATCTTGGCATACCATTCACTCAGATCCTTCTTGAGGCTATAAAGTGACTTATTCAATCAACAGACGAAATATGAGTCCTGCATAAATCGTTGGGGTTGTTACATGTAGATATCCTCAGAGAGATCGCCATGAAGAAATGCATTCTTCACATCCATATGATGGAATTCCCATCCTTTGGCTGCTACAATGGAAAGTGCCAATCATATGGAATCCATCTTCACTACTGGGGCGAAGGTCTCATCATAGTCAATACCATGAACCTGTTGAAAGCCTTTGGAAAAAATCCTGGCTTTGTATCTGCTAATCTGTCCATATTTTGCGCTCTTGGTCCTATAGACCCATCTGCATCTAACAAGTTTCCTCCCAAAAGGAAGGGGAACCAGATCCCAAGTTTGGTTCTCGAGGAGAGAGTTGTATTCCTCCTGCATGTGGATTACCAAAAGGGATTTCCAGCAACCTTGCCATAATACCATGGATCTGAAGACTGAACCAAGAAAATATTCCTAGATGGAAATGGTTCAATGGCAGTGAATGAAATAGGAGGCTCCTCAAAATCAGATTGAGTCCTCCTAGTATCGACTGGATCACCAACGAGATCCCCTGCATCCTAAAGAGTAGTTTGTGCCCACTTGGGCCTCTTGTAAGTTTTAAACTTGTGAAGTAAAGAAATGCATATAGATTCTTAAGAAAAACATAAATTAATCAATGGCTCATTCACATAGTACACAGAGATATATACTAGAAACCCTCAACTAGGAAAACCTTTATTATATTTATTATATCAAATTTCACCATTCACTATATAATATATAAAACTTTTTTAGGTATTCCATAGACACCAAAAACCTAATCCCTAAAACCAAGATTATTTTTAGTAAACTGCTAAAAATAGAAAAATCCGCTACAAATAGCAAAAACTGCCCAAAAAAAAAATTTGGGGTACTGCCCCGAACGTTGCATGTAACCAGGGAGGGGCATACCTCCCCCCCCTAGGACCCCCCTAGGAAATCGCCCGACGCACATGGAACAAATAGAGCACTAGTACGAGGGATCATTAGACGCAATTGTCATATCTTACACACCCACACACACACATGCAAATAATATAACACATACCCAACACCTCTTATCTGGCTCTGCAACTACATCTAGATGCTCTGACTCTGCATCCAATTGTACTAACTCTGAATATGAATCATATGAGTCCTATGAATCAGAAATCTCATCTGAATAATATTCAACATGTGCATGCTCATCATCTCGGACAGGTGGAAGAATGAAGGTGTTTTCATGCAGTTGTTGAGGTGCATGCAAGACACTTTCCTCGAATTGGACACTTTTTTCAATGATGAGTCGGTCCAAAGAAAGATTAATAAGCCTATATCCCTTCACACCGTCAGGGTACCAAACAAAAATCAACTCAGTTTTCTATGGATCAAGTTCCTTCCTCTTTTCAGAGGGAATCTGGACCCATGCACATGTACCAAAAATGCGAAAGTGGTTCACTTATAGTTTGAGGCCTCTCCAAGCCTCGTAGGGGGTCTTATCCTTGATAGATCTATGGGGATATCTGTTTTGGATGTATGTTTCACAATTAAGTGCTTCGGGCCATAGTATCTATGGTAGAGACTTTGTATGCAGCATGCAAGATGTCATATCCTTTCAAGATATGTTTTTCCGCTCGGCAACTTCATTTTGTTGCGGAGTATAGGGAACTGTGTGGTGTAACTGGATCCCTACCTCATGGAAAATATCATGGATCTCATGATTTGCATACTCTCCTCCATTATCCATTTGGAGGACCTTGATATTATTTATGGACTGTGTCTCAACCAGGGCTTTGAAATATTTGAGGTGTTGAAAGACATTAGATTTTTTCCTGAGAAAGTAGATCCATGTAAAATGTGAGAAATCATCAACAAAAATGAGAACAAACCTCGCTTTGTTGATATATGGATGTGTAAAAGGAACCATAAGGTCACCGTGGATCATATTTAAAGGTGCATAGGCTCTCTGAGACTTTCCCTTGTCGAACTTCTCTTGAGGGTGTTTCCTGAGAACACATCCCTCACACACTCCCCTAGAGAAATGGATTTTTGGTAGACCATCAATCAATATTTTCTTTCTAAGTTGTTGCATGTATCTAAAATTCAAATGTCCAAACCTTTCGCGCCATATCCTACTACTTTCATCGGCGTGAGTAAGCAATAAAGCAAAATCAGATTCAATGAATTCATAAAATGTATACAATCTAGATTGATGATTTACCTCACTCGTAGCAACCCTAGAGTTGGTTTTCATCTCGTAGATGTCTATGGAATTTGGTGTGAATATGACTTTCTTTTTGGTGCCGGAATTCATCATCTTATACATGGAGAGAAGGTTTACAGAAATTTCGGGAACATACAACACATTCTCAAAGCTTCTGTTGGTGAGTTCAATCCTTCCTTTGTCTGTGACTTCGACAGAAGAGTTGTCCCCCATCAGAATAGGAGGAAATTTGCATGAATCCAAAGAATAATATACTACTTTTTAGGTAGCCATGTGATTTGATGCTCCTGAATCTACGATACAAGAATTGAGAGAGGAGTTGATGGAAATCAAGGCATGGCTAGAATTTCCTTTCTTGGAATTCAGATCTTATGGATTCTTCTTATTGGCACCCTCGGGGATGGGATCTATGAGGTTGTTTTTCTGAAGTATTTGAGACATCAGATCTATTTATTTTTGCATGCATGTGGATTCTGAATAGAATCCTTTTTTACATTACGTGCATTTCTCCCCTTTTCTTCCATTTTCCCCTTTGGATCTGGAGGCATCGATGAAGGGTTTTGTGTACCCCTCCTTATTCGAATGTGCATGAGATTTTTGTTTATATTTATCTTTATATTTATGATATTTTTGTCTGCCATCTTGCACAGTGAGTGCATGCGTCTTTGGACCTTTGATTTTTCCCATGTTGATGAGCTTGGTTTTCTCTTGCTTCAGGGATTCGATAAAATCTTCAAGAGAAGGCATATTCCAAGTGGTTCCTGAGGAGAATCTGATAGAATGGAATGTGGATACGAATACAGAGAATTCAGGACCAAGCTTGGATATAATGGTGAGAACCATTTGTTTCTCCTCCTTCAATTTATCAACCTCGCAAGCTTTGATTTGCGGCAGTAAATCCTTGAATTTTGTAAAGAAATCTTGGATATTGTCGAAGATTGTTGGATCCAATGTGAGAAGCTCCACCTCCAGCATGTGTCTCCTCATCTCATCCTTTTTTCCAAATATCCCTTTCAAGGTGGTCTAGGCTTCATTGGAAGTCTTACAGGAAGATATGTAAAAAAGGAGATCAGGAGAAATTACACTGCAAATTGTTTCGAGTGCCTCATCCATGCGATTTAAGTACTTGTATTTTTCTATGCATGATGTCGGTTATGTATATTTATTCAAGTTTAACCTGTACAACCCTCTGATTCGGAGATGTATGGCCATTTTATCCTTCCATGAAAAATAGTTTTTAAGGTGTATGAATGAATTCTTTTTGGAAATCCATCTTTTCACTGTCTTCAATCTTTTGTACCTGCAAAAAAAATTGGTGTATCTTTTGCTTAGCAATCTGTCACCTTTGATACCATGTAAATTTGTTGAACCTTCATATAATAGATCTATATAAACAATAATACACACATTTTTAGAGAGAATTTGAGAAAGAATAAGAAGGAGAGAAAGAATGAAAGAATTCTCATTAATTGTTCTGAATAATGAATAATTTACACATGATATACTTTGTATAACTCAATGAGTGCGCATTGGAGGAGAACCAATGCACCATAGTGATGGTCTAGAGTGATATAGAAACACACCAGTAGTTACGGGAGTGAAATTCCACCTACTCTAGTCTCTCAGGCAGTTACGGGAGTGAATTGCCACCTAGTTGAGTTAACTAGTCAACTAGTCTTTAGTTAACTGACTGAACAAAGAGTATTGAGGAGTTAACTCAGGTAATCAAGTGTAATGCACCATTATGGTGATGATCCCAAGG
>JZKD02S1123489.1:502921-525067 GCA_000966675.3 Picea glauca | reverse complement strand
ATTAGGTCTTCTTACATCCGCCTTATTCTATTTTATTGAAAGGTATTATTAATATTGACCTTTATTACATCTGAATACATTGATCTACCTATGTGCGGGTTAGGACCTTAACACCGTGTAAGAAATTTATAAACAAATATGCCATGAATACATTGAAAAATCAAGGAATGATTCGAGACAAAAGTGCTCATACGAAACACATTGATTAAATGCATTCAGGAGATTCATGTGGTAAGAGAGTATGCATGTGTGGGGACTTCCCCTTATGGAATAAGTATCTTTCAGTGCTCTACATAATTAAAGAATGCTAAAGAGAGAAATCATGTGGCAATACATGTTGGCACCCTAGTTACCAGAAGAGAAATAATACTTGACTGCATTCATATGAAATTTTAATTTCATAAAATGTATGTTGATTTGAGGTCATGATAAACTTAAAGAAGAAAAATAGTTTTGTTGTAATAACAAATGTGGATAGAGAATCCATATGGTGATAGGTTGGTTGAAAACCCAATACACCATGGAAAAGTGCCTAACATAAAATGTAATGCTCTGGAAAATGTGCAAGGGTGCAATGTGTGTGAATGTGGCCATGGACATTGGCACATTGATTAATTTTATTTTGAAAATTTTGGTATGATTAAATGATGCATGTGCAAGGAATTGAAATTTCCTTTTGTTTTATACCATTGAATAGATGAAATTGATACGATTGTTAGTGTGCACATTTTATAAATAGTTTGGAAGCCACTACAAGTGTGCAATGAAAATGTATAGTCCATGAGAACTAACAATTTGTTTGGCTATGTGAAGAATGAATTGGAGGAAGAAGGGTATTGGGTATGGTAGTGATGTAAGCCTGTAAGGAATACCATTGCCATATTGATTGTAAAAGAGCCAAACTATTAAAAGAATAAAAATATCATACTTGTGGGATCAAGTTCCTATATGGAACATATCTGAAAATCGAAATTGTGATTAAATTGATAATAACATCTCACAAATATTTGAATGCATGTGATACAGGTGAGATTAAAAGGATCTATCAGGGGAGGAAAAAATATTCTTGTCAAATTTGGAAAGCATGGAAAATGCTACTATAGTGACATAAGGACCCTGTGATAAGCCATGATCCCCATAGAATCATGTGTCATGGTGACACAGGTCAGAAGGATGCCTCAGAAAGAGAAAGTTAGAGGGATGCCTCAACTGTAAGAATTGAGGACATCATAGAAAATATTCTTATGTGAGAAATCCTTGGCAAGGAGAGATGGATCACACAAGGGATTGCATAACAGAGAAGCAGGTTCCTAATCCTGGGCCTAGAGGATGAGTGACCATAAGGAATAGGAGACTTAAATAATTCTAGTAAATTATTGGTTGGGATCATGCACACAATGGGTATGTCAAGGAAAAACAATGATCCAAGAACATATGAAAACCACACAGATGAAAATCCATGAACCTGCACAGATAAGTATTATGTTGAATGTAAATTTTCCTCTTGAATTATGGACAATAATATAATGCTTTTGCATAAAAGTGGAATTAATATACTTGTTATTTGAAATTGTTGTAGGCAGATTCTGAAATGATAGAGTCTGAGTGAGTATCATATTGTGGGAGACAAAAAAGGAAGATGATGTTGAAGAAACAAAAGGATAAAGGCATGATAGGTGTTACCGAGAAATAACATCAAGGATGATGTTCCTTTGAAGGGGCAGGGGATTGTAACACCCCCCTTTTTAAACCTATGATTTTATGTAATTAATCATGATTTATGGTTTCCATGCAGTGGCATGAAAACATTGTAAATGCCAATAGCTGATTGTGGGGATGAAGCCTTAAAGTAATGGCCATGATACCACTAGGGGGAAGAGTAAAGGAACTTAGAGAGGGGTTCATCATGATAAAGAGGAACCAAGCCTCCTTACTGATAATATTTGATTTTGAGATATGTAGATATATTTCCTCATCCAAAACTTCAAGAAAAATTAGTTAATGAGGAAGGGTTGGTGGTTGAGAAACCAACCACCCTCAATGAATACAGGTATGGGAAGACCTAGCTAGGACACCTGAAATGTCAACCAAAGGTACAATAGAGTACCATACTTGCAGCAAGATATTGACCACAGGGTTCCTTCTAACAAAAGAAAGAGGACAGGTCCATAACCATCATGTGTGGAGGTGTGCAAGAAAAGGTAGGAAGACAAAGAGGAGGGTTCAAGACTAAAGGAAGAGGATATATATGAGTTCTGAGGTCGAGAAAAGACCTGTAAAGAAGGAAAAAGAGGTGAGTGTAGAACTCCCTGGTGGTATCATCGCTTGGCACAGAGGTGGCGAAAGTGTTAAGAGTGAATGCATCTGAGCCTATGTTTGGGTGGAAAGGCGAACAACCACAGTCAGTTGGTTGATCAAAACTTGTAAAATAGAATAGTAGTCTTATACTTTATGTGACTAGATTTAATTAAGTTTTTGGTTCATGAAATCATAGTCATGAATATTAATATTGTTTGATGGATCAAGTATGTAAATGCATTCATAAATGTATAAGCCTGATGTTATATTTAATGCTTATTACACTTGCAAGTTTATGTGTATAATCAAAATGTGCATGCATGATTTATGAAATCAACAATGGTTTTCTTGGTAACTTATGGCATTGGAATGACCATATAACTGTAAGAATGTTGTCTAACTTACACCACTGGAAGTGAGTTCTCAACATTGTTTGGAGGAAAATTAAATAAATATGTAATTGTTTCATGTGCATAGAAATCGACATGCGGTAAGGGGTATTCTTGAAAAAGGGGAAACTAACCCATATGAAAATAAATGTGTGGTTTGTGTGTGGAAGGCCCAATAAGGCCGATGAAAAATGTATTCTTTCCTTTATTTTCCTTAAAAATAGTAAGAACCTAAGGTTTATGAGTTAGGAACTCTTGCAAAATGATGAAGTGTAAGACCATAGGACTACTAAGTCCAAACCTAAACCATAAGCCCACTCAAATACCTGTGATAACTAGTGAGACTCAGTAACCATTGGATCTAAAGATGGAGATAACCTCCACCGTTGATCTTTATCCTGAGGATCTTGTTGGATATCAGGGTATAAGCCATTTTACCCACACGATTATGTCAAGAAGGATTGATATTACGATATCCAAGGATCAGGGTTCCAGCCCCTGGTTCCATGTACCATTACACAAGCATGAGAGAGAGAGAGAGAGAGAGTGATATCATGTGTGATGTGTTGTGCCAGCCTGGCGGATAGGACGTCAAGGTATTGACACTTGAAAGCATTAGATTAGTTGGAGGAGAAAGTGTGGGGACAAACTAGGCATGGAGGCCTCAGATTAACCCCCTAAATCCTTAGTCATAGGATCTTGAAGCCAAGATATCTCCACCATAGATATTGTGGTAAATATTAGGCATCATAATTTTGAGATTAACTAAGTTATTCATTTTTTAATCACCGAACAATAGAACCCAAACTATGGGGAGATTTAGTGTATAGGAGACCGGTAAAGTTCCACAATCCCGATATCCACAGTAATATGATGGCGACATGTGTCCTCATTTAATTCCATGTGAGGGATAAATCCCACTGTTGTTCTTTGTTTAGAAAATTCAATTGAACTTCAATCCACCAGGGTCATGGATGTAACACACCCACTACGAAATTCACAATTTTTTGGCCCTTTTCATCTTTTCTTCGCTGAACAGAATCCCCGAATCCCTATGGGACCTTATACAGACCCTGCTACCCCTTAACTGCACTCATATGATCAGCGACTATGACCACAGGTTTTATCAGGGAGGTGCTCATCGGCTTTCACGATTTGGGAAATCACGGTGCATGTATTCCCCTTTCTCTCTTGTCTTTCGAAGGGCCTAAATCTGAAATGGATCTAACCACTTAACACTATTAACAATGACCCAGGTTAAGTTCGGTAACTCTACTCTTCGGGATTTTTCATACTGGGACTTCGGGGGATGCGATGACAGGACGTTTCACATCTGTGTCTCCTGGGAGCCAAAACTCCAAAAACGCCAATTCTAAACATGCTTCATTGTTTCGGAGTTTCCTCCATCGAGATTTTGGGGTATGCAATGACAGGAGGTTTCACATATGGTTTTCCTGAGAACCGAAACTCCCAATCCTACATACATACATACATATATATATATGTATATATATATATATATATATATATATATATATATGTCGCTCAACCCATTTTGGGAATTCACAAACCAGGTTTTTTGAGACTGGCGAGCACAAGAAAACTTATCATTAGATATCCTGGGTACCGAAATACCGAAGCACCCCACCTCATCCGTGATATTATTATTTAGGGGTTTCGTATGCCAAGATTTCGGAATATGCGCAGACAGGAGGTCTCGCACTTAGGTTTCCCGGGAGCTGAAACTTTGAAATCGGTATTCATTTCTAAGCTCATTTAAGGGTTTCTCCTTTCAGGATTTCGTGTTATAAAACGTCAAGGGGTTCATGCCCTTCGTCACTTTGGAAGATGAAACACCGAAGTATCATATTTATGTGCAGTAGGCCATATCGGGACTTCGCAAGTCAGGATTTCGAGACTTGCGAGTACAAGGGAATACACCCTTGAGTATTCTGATTTCTGAAATGTCGAAATATCATAACATGTCCGCATGTTGACCTTTCAGGATTTTACCCATCGGGATTTCAGGACTTGTGAGTACAAGGGAATACACCCTTGAGTATTTCGATTTCCAAAATGTCGAAATATCGTAACATGTCTGCGTGTTGACCTTTCAGGATTTTGGGACTTGCGAGTACAAGGGAATACACCCTTGAGTATTTTGATTTCCATAATGCCGATATATCATAACATGTCCACGTGTTGACCTTTATGTATTACAGCCATCAGGATTTTGGGACGTGTGAGTACAAGGGACTTGCCTCTAGGTATCTCGGGTGCCGAAATACCGAATCATCTTAACTTTTCCATGCCCCATCATTTCGGGGTTTCGTATGTCAGGATTTCGTGAGTCGTGAGGACAACAGTTCTTATTCTCTAGTTCCCTGGGTGTGAAATGCCAAAATGCTTACCGACCACCACGTGTACTCTATAGTTGGATGGTCCATGCACTCCCATGGGTCTTGGGATCAACGGTCCTGATTTCTTCGTTACTTGTGAAGGTTAAAAATGGCTCAGGGCATTATCGCCTACGTTCTTTCCTTCAATTTTTACAGTCATAACCAGCCTCAGATCCTCTGAAAGGATCTCAATCGTGCATTTAGAAAGAGGGAGGGTATCCTGGGTACCTAACCATCGAAAGGTCCCAACTCATTCACACACTTTCATTTCAGGATTTCGCAAGTCATGATTTTGGGACTTGCGAGTACAAGGGGACTCACCCTTGGGTATCCCGGATATCAAAATGTCGAAATGTTGGAGTCTATGAGGACCATTCTCCCTCATGCAAGATTTTCAAGACTTAAATTATAACATCCTCCTTTGGGTCCTCAGGCAATTTACACTAGGTTTTGAAGACCAGACTAGAAGGTCATCTAGAAGGTAAAGGAGTGGTCTCTAAAGGGTGGCTTCGTGGAGAAATCTATCCAAGGAATTGGGTAAGAAAAACATGGGAACAAATCTCCCAAGAGCAGACTTGAAAAATCTGTATTAGTTGAATATATATATAAAAAAACATAAGCCATACGTGGTGCCTTCCACCACCTTTCTTTAGCCATCGTGGTCTCTTTTTCAGCACATCCCCCTCTCAGAAATCCTACAATATATCAATATATATATAATGTTAATTTACATTCGTTGACCTTGTATACTAAGGTCCATTCAAAATCACACATTCACATCTTTGAGTTTTCCACAGTTCTTGGCCAGCACAATTATTTTTACAGGATGGGGGAAACATGGTGTTACAATGGAGATGACACTTGTCATCATCTAAGACACAGAAATACTAGTGTGGGCCCATCGAGGGTCGAGGCCTTTAGATGGGCATCATTAAACAACAACCATTATATTTAACCATGAGATATCTCCATCGTAGATCGTGTGGAGTCATATTCCTAAGATTAACCTGGTTAATCACCTCGTAATTACTAGGATTAGTTTAGTTAATCTCATCGTAATATCGAGAACCATGCATTTTCAAGGTTTACATTATGTTGGGAAACTTCTAACATCCTATATCCAGTGGTGACACATCACATAATGAATGGCCCACGTCATGATGTGCGAGGACCATGTGCCACAAAAGGGTGGTTCCATGTGTCATATTGATTTGACACATTTGGAAAGAGTTCCATGGAGAAAATGGGTTCCACGTGTTGGGTGGTATGAGTGCCACGTGTCATGCCAGGTGGAATTACCAGATAAGGCCAAGTGCCCTAGGATAACAACTACTTCCTAGATGTCATACCATTGGGAGATTTTGGGAAATAGGCCTTAAGAAAAATGGTCGGTAGTTGATGCTTGAAAGACATGAGATGGTTTCGGATGACATCATTCGATGAATAGGAAGTGGGCGAGTGTCAATATCCTTTTGGGAAAACCTTGGGGATTATGGTGAAATATACACCACATTAAGTCCACATGGGGGTCCATGTGTCAAGTGTGAGTCATTCCATATATCAAGTGATTTCATCACATTTAGGTAGAGATCCTTGGGGGAAACCTTCTACCATGTGTTTGATCTAGGTGGATATCGATGGACAACCACCTTTTTCGACTGGCTCAAAACAGTTTTTTGTCAATTTTGGCAATTTACTATTTTTAGCAGGTTTTAACTCCTGGGGCCATTTTGAGGGCCTAAATGACGGTTTTTTTATATTGATCTTCCCAATGATATCCAAAGGCATGATTGAGCCCCCAAAATTAATCTCCTCGATGATACCTTTCCAACAAGCTATCATATGCCTAAAACAGAGATCGTATGCAAAAGTTATGACCTTAAGAAGTTGATGTACTAACGTACCCAAACAGGGCCCACATGACTTTTGGCGCTTCATCTCCTAGGGTTAGGTTTTTGGATGTCTAGGTTTTTTGGAATTCCTGTTTATTGTAAAAAAAGGCCTTCAGAGCCTCATTGTAATGATTTTCTTGCGAATGTGAGTAGTCGTCACATCTCTTCTCAGAGATAAGCTGCCACCATTCTAGCGAGTCTTTCACTTTGTATTTTTACAGTCTCTGTACATTTCTTTCATTAATAGAAATCGTGTATTACTATATCTTTGTTTTTATGGTTGCATATCTTATATATATATGTGTTATATTATTTGATATACGTGATATCTCTGTGCATTTCTTTATTATATCTCCACTCTCATTTCGTGCCGAAAATAATCAGGATCAGTGGTATCAGAGCAGGTTGTTCTTGATCGGGTTTTTTTTAGTGCATGTCCTCGACGAGGTCCGAGTATAGTAAGTTGGGTCTCGAGCTTGTCTCTCTTGAGGACAATCGCTCTCACACACCCAAGAAACACTCAATGGAAGAAAAAAAGAAAAATGACATAGCAGACGATCCTATCAATCTGTTTCTTGAGAAATATCTCACGCGACAGAGGGACGAAATGATGGAGAATTTTTGCCACATCCTTCAATGCCTGCCGATAGAAACATGCACATATTCATCAAGAAACCACTTTGGAGGCACCTCGCCTTTCAAGGTACAAGTTAATTTTGATATTCTTGTATTTGAAGGATAGATAGATGCAGAAGCCTTAGACAAATGGTTAAATCTACTAGAAGGTTATTTCTCTGTTCACAAATTTTCCTACAAAGAAAAGATCACCTTCACACTCCTTAAATCTCTTCCCCATGTCAAACATTGGTGGAAAACTTATTGGGAGAATATTTCCATAGAGGAGTCTGAAATATATGGGGTCGATCCCACTTGGGATTGTTTTGTGGATGCGGTAAAGGAATAATATTACCCTTTTGGAAACTATGAGGACAAGTACATGAGATGGACCACACTGCAGCAAGAGAGAGGCCAAGAATTTCTGGAGTTCACCAATACCTTCCATACCTTGCACACCAAGATGGGTATCAAAGACTCCGAGTGACATTTGGTTCTGAAATACCATGGGGCTCTACATAGATACATCCAGACTGAAATGGATTTTCTGGACATCTCATCACTCAGTGTTTCTTATCGATATGTTGTTAAAATCGAGCAAAAATTTAAGCACCAGAACAAACGGGAGTTCAGATCTGTAAATCCACAACAACCAAAGTATGGAAATGACATCCCTAACAAACAGTTTCCTGAAAACCAATCCAAGACACAGGAAAACAAGGGTCACGGGAAGACAAAGAAGGACACCGAAAAATGGTGCGATTTCCACAAAATCCCCTGGCACAACACCAATGAATGTCGCTCAAAACAGTCATTGGTGGTCGAGATCAAAGACAAGGAGCCGAACCTTGATTCAGAATCTGATTCTGAAAATATTGGTAAAGGATAGATCATTGATGAAGACCCCATTGCTATTTTCACAACCACAACAATTCAACCAGAAGAACCAACAGATCCCAAATAGGAGGAGAACATTTTTCATTAACATATGTGGGTGAAGGGGATTCTGCTTCATTTTATTGTTGATAGAGGAAACCAGAAGAACCTCATCTCAGCAGAGGTTGTCAAATAGTTTGGATTGTTGAAAACACCACACCTACAACCATACAACATCGGGTGGCTTCACCAAGGACGAGATCTTCATGTTAGCCAGCAATGTCGATTGTCATATGGCATCCAACCCTTCAAGGAAGAGGTACTATGTGATGTTTCCCCACTGGATGTCTGTGATGTTCTCTTGGGCCAGCCATATATGTGGAAGCACCATGTTGTTTATGAGTCTCGACCCCGTAGTTTCATTGTTACTTTGGGGGGTCATCTCTACATAATTCCAGAGGTAGTTCCAACTATTGTTCCACCCAAAAAGTGTCACAAGGTAGTATTTCATACTGCAAAATTTAGCTTCTTCACAATCTGTTCAAAAGGGGAACAGAAGGACACTGCAACCACTACAACCTCACCCCCTCCACCTTCTATCCAATAGAAGAAGATCGGAAAGGTTGCAGCAAAGCGCAAAGATTCCTTCTACACACCTTCCTCTCATGTATCTTGACTTGTTGAATAGCCTCAACTTCAACATGTTCATGACAGACTTCCACAAACTAAGCAGCGCGACGTCTCCAGCAATACAAGCAGCTCACCAAGATGCAGATCTAGCAAATACTTTTCCCTCTCCCATGATAAATCAACGCAATGGATATCATTTCTTCCTAAGGAGGGAGGATTGATCTAGGTGGATATCGGTGGCCACCCACCTTTTTTGACTAGCTCAAAATATTTTTTTGGCAATTTTGGCAATTTACTATTTTTAGCAGGTTTTAACTCATGGGGCCATTTTGAGGGCCTAAATGAATGTTTTTCAAGATCTAGGTTCTCAATTATATCCAAAGGAATTATTAAGCACCCAAAATGAATCTCCTCGACGATACCTTTCCAATGAGTTATCATACGCCTAAAACGAAGATCGTATGCAAAAGTTACAACCCTGGGAAGTTGATGTAGTAACTTACCCAAACGAGGCCCACATGACTTTTAGCGCTTCATCTCCTAGGGTTAGTTTTTTGGATGTATAGGGTTTTTGGAATTCCTATTTATTGTAAAAAAATTCCTTCAGAGCCTCATTGTAATCATCTTCTTGCGAATGCGAGTAGCCGTCACATCTCTTCTCAAAGATAAGCTACCACCATTCTAGCGAGTCTTTCACTCTGTATTTTTACAGTCTCTGTACATTTATTTCATTAATAGAAATCATGTATTACTATATCTATATTTTTATGGTTGCATCTCTAATATATTTCTGTTATATTATTGGATATACGTGATATATCTATGCATTTCTTTATTATATTCCTGCTCTCATTTTGTGCCGAAAATAATCAGGATCAGTGTTACAAGGTGATGTTGGTCATGTGTCATGCCATGCTTAAGATAGGTGGCATGATAGGATAGGAATTTTTGTACAAGATTCCATCTCATATCAATGCCCGATAGTCATGTGTCACAATGTGACTAAGGACAAGTGGCACCATATGATGGGGCCGCGTACCCTGAATGCAAAGTCATCCTGGATCTGAAGTTTTAGGGCATTGCAAAATGAAAAAGGGCCAACATCCTAGTGGTCAATGTACTCAGAGCCTGAGGTCCCGAAGTCCCGAAGTCCTGGGGATAGGTGTCAATATTTGGTGAGAGAGGATCTTGGGAGGATGTTTAGTCTTGTGTTGAGCATGGAAAAGGTCGAAGGTCGCTATGTCGAGGGTGTGATGGCTAGGTGGAAGATTCCATGCCAATGCACAATCAACAAACACACCTTCCAGGTAGGACACATTAGCGGCATGTCGTATGGGAATGATGACATGGAGCCACATGGATGCCATGTGGTAGTACAGATTCATTTGGCCAATAAAGACCCATAAACTTCAAAGGGACATAAATTTGATCTAGAGCTCTATTTTGAGCAAACGTATAGTCCTTGGAAAGATCTTGGCGAGCATATATGATGGTTCCCTTTTTAAATGTCTTTGATGAGGTTAAAGAAAAGTGAAAATTTAATAACCCATCTATTAAAAGGGTACTTAGGGAGTTGGGTGTGTTACAAGACTATCTTCATTGAAGTGGAGGGGGTCGATGCTTCTTTGGAGTATAATTTTCTACTTGGGTGCACTTGGTTCTACGAGATGACATTTTTCATCTCATCAGTCTTTAGGGTCATTTGATTTCCTCACCAAGAGAAGATCGTCATTATTGATCAACTTGTGTTTTGTACCCCATACCTTAGAGCCAATGCAGGTTCTAATATACTCTTTTTCAGTGATTTTCAGATCACTTACACGAGTGTTGATGTAGATATTTTCAAATAATCCTCATTAATGGGTACATTTACCCTCCCATACCATCTCCTTCTTCAAACACTTCTCCGATCAATATTGAATTTTATTTAACCGATGGATCCCTCAAGTCTTTTGATCATTGGGTGGTACCTCATCTTGAGAAAGTTAAGTCTTATAGAGATAGAATTACCCTCACATAAATTGATATTACCTCCCTGATGATCCTGTCAACACCAACTGACACTAGTCATTAACTCCATCCTCATATTGAGTGTGATAAACCTACTCTCCCTGCAAAGGTTGTCAACTCTCTGAATTCGCATGACTTCCTTTATTTTGTGTTTCCTTCAAAAGAGGCCATATTGGATGTCATGGATTCCATAAATATACCAAAGGACAAGTTCATGCATCAATCATATTTTCCCGATTTGGAAAAAATGAGAGTTAACACAATGATTTTTTACCCAGGATTGGGGGCATTTGCTACGACATCCAATGAAATTTCTAGTCTTGACCATTTTTATCCTTAGATTTATTTTTCGGAACTTGCCACCAAATTTTCCACTTTCAGTACCATGTTTGTGTCTTGATGAGAATCATCAAGGAAATGTAGTAGCTCGCAATACTACTCATGATGAGTGTTGGTCCTAAAGTCTGCACCTGGCTGCTAAGGGCAGAGCTAGGGCACCTCAAGTTATGAATGGTTGGTTCTTTTATTTATGGTTCAATTAGAGGGTTGGTTTACCAATACATGAGCATAGTTGGGTCAGTCAAATGACATGGACGAGGGTCCTCCTTAGCTGGTGGCACACTAAGGATAGACAAGTAAGACAATAAAGGTAAGAAACAAAGGAAAACAACAAACCATTCAATGAACAATCTGTTGCTAGAAGTTTAAGTCTTAAAATGTCATTTCAAGCATTAAACATGTACCCAAAACACACTGATTCCCACAGGTTGCAACAAAAACAAACCTTCGTCAAATCATAGTTGTTATCACATGTTCAATATTAATAAAGACAAGTTATACAATAGCTAAAGAAAAAGAGATGTACTTCACACAAATCAAAATGGTATTCAAGATAATAGAAACACATACGAATTCAGACACAAATAGATTGTCATCAATAGTATCTTCTCCAGGTACAGATCTTTAATACACGCAAAGAATGGGTCTAACCAGTTGTTGTATTGATCTTCTTCTCCCAAAATATAAACCCTTCTAACATTCATAGAATTCCTACTTATCACAGATGTGGAGGCCCTCGACCAGTGTGGAACTGAGGCTTATCTCTACACATCGGCTATAAAACAACTTATGAACTTAAATAAAAAACACAGCTAGAGTATGTTAATGAATACTCCGAACCTGACTTAACAAAAAAGGAGTAGTTATTATCACACAAAAAAATACCACTTATTATGCCTGAATTTAAAAGAGTTTTGCAATTGAAAAATTGTTATTTGCAATAAAATTAGATCGATGCATGTGTTGGAGCGAATTGAGATCTTACAAAAAATGATTAGGAGTGATAGAATCGAGCTCTTTATTGATCATTGGCATGCATGCACGCTGTTGGAGGCCACTGGAGATAACTTAATGTATTTGCAATGTTTTTTCCCCTACTTATCCCCTGGAGGAAAGAAGCAAGTCATCTAGCACTTTTTCAGAGTCTATATGTGTAGTTTCCCCATTCCTGGTTTGGCACCCCTTTTTAAACATTTTAAATGTGCAATAAATGTGGGTGAGCCACTTCATAAATTCAACGTTCATAGGTTTCGGAGCACAGAGTATACATGTCCTCTGGAGGACAGAACTCCCAGAGTCATGAACCATGCATTAATCACTTATAAACCCAAGATTACTCCCTAAACATTTGGTGTTTCAACAATTTGGAAATTCAATGGTTCGGGAGTTGTGAACGTTGAGTTTGAGGATCTCCCGAAGTGACGTGGAATTTTGAGACCCACTTCGGTTGTTCAGGGCTTTGACACTTCAAGAATTTGCATTGCTCTGGATCAAAATATCCTAGAGGACAATCTCCCAGAGTGACGTGGTGTCCTGACATCATATTCTTGATGTGTCGCAAAAACAACGGTGACACATGTCACTTGGAATAGTACAGATGACAACCCCAAATGTGCTTAAAATGAGTGCCACATGTCTCAACTGATGAATACCATGTGTAATTCCTAGATGAATTCCATGTGTATCAACTGACGGATGCCATGCATTTTCGGCTCTTTGGGGTTCGGAATTTTTTTAGTACAAATTCTGGATAGGTCCCAGAGTGACAATGTTGCGAAGTGACGTGGCAGTGATAACTCACTTCGGTTGTTCGGGGCTCTGGCACTTTGGGAATTTGCATTTTCTTTGAGTTGAAATATCTTAGAGCGCTAAACTCTTGGATTAGTTAACCACGTTTATCTTGATTAACCTGAGATTAATACTTTAATCATTTGACGTTTCAGGAGTTATGGACTCCAACTCTTCAGGATTTCGGTAGTCGGGAGTTTTTTACGAATATGAACTTAGACGTTTCGTCGCCAAATTCAAGGAGTGCAGTTTGTGTAACTCTTCGATTAAACCTCACGCCTTTCAAGACCCCTGAATGGAAGAGAATCATTGATCTGAGTGGCCTATTGGATGGTTGATATCTCGGGTCTAATGTGTCCACATGATGTGTCCGCATGAAGAGAGAGGCACGTGTCACCCGGAAATGAGTGAATGGCATAACCCAAACAGCCTAAAATGAGTGCCACATGTCAGCAACTGATGGATTCCATGTGTCACCATGGATTAACTTTGCATGGCAAAGTTTTGAATTTCGGGAGGTTTTTAGTGTTAAGTGTGGAGATATCTCGAAGTAATGTGGCGGTACGATAGTCGAGATTTTTTTATGAAGATGAGCTCAGACGTTTCGGCATTGAAGTCATGGAGTGAAGTTTTTTTAACTATACAATTAAACCTTGAGCCTTTTTGGACCCCTGAATGGACGAGAACTGTTGATCTGATCAACATGTTATATCTCCACCGTTGAATATTTGACCTATATGTTTGTCTTGAAATCTAAGCTTGAAATGTACTACTCTGAATTGTTGTGTATTTCCTGCAGAATCTTACTACTCATACAAAGGACTGGGTGGTCCTATATTCTCCTGTGAAAAAAAAATACGTGGTGGACCTGGTGCATGCTCAATTAATGGAAAACATGATGACAAGAATTTGGAACCAAATAACAACATGCAATTATCCTTCAAGAAAAACAAAAAAAAATGTGGATAGACTCAATCAAGAATGAAAATGATAGAAACCAATTCATTTAGAGAGGTAAATTAACTCAACCAACTAGAAGGGGAAATATTTTCGAGAAGGTATAGGGAAAATGAGGTAGGAGGAGCAAGGGTACAGACCTAGGTCTCATCATTGGCTCCAACTGGGGATAAAACTTCCTTGTGAGGTGATAAGAATAGTATATTAGGTGCCTTACCTTTCAAAACCTCACTCCCACTTGTTGTAACTTACCTCTGTTTATTTCTTCCAGCCATGTATATCTGCTTCTACTGACCATATTTAGATATGATGCTAATTTTTCCTGTCTTCAAAAAGAATATCAAACCAGTAACACTAACGCCCCAGTGCCTTTGTTGGGCTATGGAATCTTTATTCACACACAAACTAACTAAAAATGAAATTATTGAATGACAAGCATATTCAAATGAAAATGAAAAAGGAAATAAGTTATGGTACAAGAGGGATCTTTCCTGATTCTTTCAAGAAAAATAGTGTTTCAGGAAGAGCCCATTTACTGCCCCCCAAAAACTTTCAGTGACATCCAGATTGTGTAAAACAAATGTATTGTTTTCTAGAACCTCAACCACCTTGAAAGGACCAAAACAAAGGTTATATAACTTACCATGATTGGACTTTTCTTCCCTTCTGACATCCACCTCAGGACCATTTTGCCTTCTCGAAATATCTCCTTCTTGGTTTTCTTGTCAAAGGCCAATTTGATCTTGTTCTGGTATGCTTCCATGATTTTACTGGGTGCTTCCCTTTTCTACTAAACCTCTATAATATGAAATATTCTCATTTGGATTTCATTTCCCTCCTCCATTTATTCCTCTAGGAATTTCAAAACTGGTAGACCAAGCTAAGTGTGGAAGACAACATCTATTCATACACTAGCTGAAATGGTGAGGTTCCCAAGGATCTCTTGGTGTTGATCCTATCAGCCCACAAGGCATACTTAAGTTTAGAGTCCCAATATTTCTTGTTTTCATTTAACAATCTCTTGATGATCTTGATGAGAGACTTGTTTGATGACTCGGCCAGCCCATTCCCCTAAGAATAATATGGTGTGGAATGTGCCAAGGCAATGTTATGGATTCCATAGAAGTCTATCATGGGTTTGGACTTGAATTCCTGGGCCTTGTCTACTATAAGATTTCCAGGGAATTTGAATCTGAAAAAGATATTGGTTTCCAAAAAGTTCATAATCACCTTGTCAATAGAATTCCTAGTGTTCATAGCCTCGATCCATTTGGTAAAGTAGTTAGTGGCAATGAGGATCCACTTGTGATGCCTAGTAGAGGGTGTATTTATTTCACCTATGAAATCTAATCCCCATTATTGAAAGGGGCCACTAGTAGTGATGGGTTTCATGGGAAATGAGAGTAACTTATGTTTTCTTGCAAACTTTTGACATTCATTGCATGCCCTTACTGTAGTGAATACATCATAGAAAAGGGTGGGTTAGTAGTACCCTGCCCTTAGGATTTTGAGTTTTGTAGCTTTCCAATGTTGGTGTCCTCCTCAAACTCCCCTGCACATGTCTGTTGTGACTTTTTTATATTCATTTTCATCAAAACACTTTAATAGGATTCCAGCAGGATCCCTCAGATACAGGTTCTAATTTAAAATGAAAAATTTTATGGCCTTTGATTTGAAAGACCTATCCCACGTCTTTTTCAAATCTGGTGGGAATTCTAGATGATGGAAAAATTAAATAACATTTTTGTACCAAGGTGAAGAAGAGTAGTTTTCAAATACTTGCATGTTTCCTTATCCAGACTGTGTCATGGGTGCATCAAACTAGGTGAAGGTATGATGTAATTCCATCACCTTACAGTTTGATTCTGATAACAACTTGGCAAGTCCCTGTCCCTTGATCATTTTTGTGGGCTTTATGTGTAGGTCATACTCCAGAAATTTGGCAATCCATTTCCCTCTCTTCCCTTCACTATCTGGCTGGACCAGAATCTCTTTGACATTGTTTCTAGGAACATAGGTTGTTATGTTAGACTTTAACACATACACTTTGAAGGATTTTGACTCTTTTACCAATGCATAGGCCTTCTTTTGTAATATTTCATACTTCATCTCAACCTCTCAGAGGGATTTTCTAAAAAATGTTATGGGTTGTTCGTTCCCTTTCTGATTCTTTTGCAGTAGCATAGCAACAATGGTTTCCTTGGAGGTGAAATAAAAGATAAAGAACTATTTGGCATAGTCATGGATGACTAATACATGGGATTCAATCAAAGATTGTTTGATCCTATGGAATGCCATTTTTTCCTCCTGTGACCACTTGATAACATCTTTTTCAACATGTTGGTGATAGGCCTTATGATTTCAGCAAAGTTTGGCACAAATCACCTCAAAACATTTATTCTTCTTGTAAAATAATGAATAGACTTCTTATTTCTGGGGATTTCAATTTCCTAAATGGCCTCCTCTCTTAGGATATATTTGTATTCCTCCTGCTAATATGATGTGTCCTAGGAGCTTACCCTCTGACAAAGAAAATTGGGACTTCCTGGGATTCAAAGAAATTCCATACCTTCTTCATTTTCGGAAAATATTCTTAAGGTGTTGTAAATGTTCATCATCTGATTTGGAGAAAATGGTTATGCCATCCAAATATATAACCATAAATTTGTCTTTTTCCCCCATGAAGGCTATATCCATGGCCCTCTGAAAGGTGGCCCCTACGTTCATCAGCCCAAATGGCATCTTTTCGTACACAAATGTCCCCCAAGGGGTGGTGAATGTTGTTTTTTCTTTGTCTTCTTCACATATTGTTATCTGCTTATAACCAAAGTACCCATCCATAAAGGAAATTATGTGGGCACCTACTACCCTTTGCAGGATATGGTCCATCTTGGAAAGGAGGTAGTTTTCCTTTAGAGAACACTTGTTGAGATTTCAGAAATCAATACACAAGCGTATTTCCCCATTATTTTTCTTCATGGGAACCAAGTTGGCCACCCAGTCTAATTACCTCAAGGGAGCAATAATTCTGGCATCAAGAATTTTTTTCAACTCTTTTTAAATTATGGACATAAGCATGTGATTAAATTTCTTGATCTTCTATCTGAATGGCATAGAAACAGCCTTCAGAGGGATCTTATGTTGGATGATGTCAGTGTCAAATGTCTTCAAATCCTCATACGACGATGTAAAAATATAAGAAAAATTTTTCATGAGGCTGACATACTTGGCTTTTTGTTCTGGAGGTAGTGCCTTGGACAAATGGACTATTTTGGGGTTTTCAGAAGTCGCAATATTGAATTCCATCGCTTCATCTTCTTTGTTTTTATGGAATCTCCTGTGGAGACATCATGACTGTAAAATATCCTCTCCAATGGCACTAAACTCCTGGGGATGTGGTTCATTTTAAGTTCCACAATGTTGTGGCCAGCCACTTTGTTCAACAACTAGGATGTATGTTCATTCTCTAATTCATCATCTTCACCTTCTTGATCTATTGAGATGTTGGAGAATTCTCCTATGGTCTACATAGATATTTTTAGCTCCAAGTCATCACTAAAGACTTGCCAGTGCTTTATGTTTTCTTTTATGGTTGTCTTATGTCTGAATTCCACCTGATACTATATATTCATGCCAATGGGAGGTCTGAAGGTACTAGCAGCCAAGGCCAAAGAATCTGCCTTCAGATTTTCTTCTCTAGGAATAAAGGAGATATTAAATGCCATAAATAAGTTCTCAACCAGGTCCCACACCTTGTTCCTATATTGTATGAGCCTTTGTTTCTTAGCTTGATAGATGTTCTTGAATTGATAAATGATTAACTCATAATCACCAAATAATGCCAAAATTTTGATGGCCATGTCTTTAGAAGCCCTTAATCCAAGTACTAGAGATCCATACTCATCTATATTGTTAATAGTCTCGAATTCCATCTTATAAGAGAGCGTTATAACCTCCCATGTAGGGGAGATGAGGACTATACCAGCCCCAAAACCTTATTTTGATGAAGATCTATTGAAATACATCTGCCACACTTTGTTCTGTTGATCTGTCAAAGGTTGATCCTTGCATTTGGTGATTGTAATTTCTAGTTCATCACCATCTACATGAAATAAAAATGAGTCAATGTCTCCCTCAACAACATAAATTGGGTGATTGCTAGGATTCTAATGGTCACTAACAATATAGTCCAATCTAACCTCTCTGTATAGCCTCGTGTGTTCTCCTCCGAAAACAAGGATGGTGTCATATGTGACGTCCATTTGGAATGATCCCACAACCTTCTTGGCCCATGACCTGGACAAAATCATACCAAACTTGGGGGGAATTTCATCCACAACGATGTCCATCATTACACTCTTCATGGGTAACTGTGCCAAAGAAACCACCAGATCTTTTATTAATCCCAAACATTTGAATTTTTTGGAGTCAAAGGAGTAAATGTCTTGGTATGGATTGGTGATATCCAGATCTAGTTCTTCCATCACAACCTTAGGCATGACATTCTGTGATGCACATGAGTCCCTGAGACAATTATGTAGGATATTGTCATGGAAATTTAGAGGTATGTAGTGTTGAGATTCAACAAGAAGATCCTAGTGAAAATTATGCACCTACACTAAGATGGAGCCTCGTGCTATTTTTAGGTGGAAGTCTATTTTTAGATGATGAGAAAATTATATTTATAGATGATGTMTATTTATAGATGGTGAGTGAATTCTATTTATAGATGTATGTCGACTATTATTATCCCTTAATAATAGTTGGACAATAAATATTAGTCTATTCTCAATGAACACTTGGAAATAGTTAACTGAAGTTGCAAATCAATTAGTTATATGAAATTCGAGATCAAATGTTGGTTGGTGGGACATGCAAGTCAAATTAGTTGTAACTGAGTGATTCAAAGTTGTAACAGAGTTGGATGTGTATTTATGTGAGTTGTGAAGTAGTTTAACTCAGTTAATCTTAGTTGTACTAGTTGTAACTAAACATAAAATAGTGAGAGATCAGTGAATTAATTATTAATTAATTTGCAGTCAGTGATCTCACATGTAACTGAATATTTACCATTGTTAACTACATGCATTTCAGATCTAGTGGAGACCCAGTTGAGATAACAGGTGAAAGGGACAGTTTGACTATCAGTTGTGGCATTATTGAGTGCACTCATGCAACCACACACACAGTGGATGTGCCCATGAGGATTGCACATCCTAGGCAAGAGGAATTCATTCATTGCAGGGATTTTTCATTAACAAGGATTGCGCAAAGGAGGCAAGTTGTCTGGAAGCAGTAAATTGGCACATGAATTTGTCAATTTTTGTATGATAGTGTGAGACGATTGTATATTGTACTGAGAGATATTGGATTAGAGTTTTGTACGATATTGTTTCATGATCCATGATATATACATAATATATGATAGTGTGGATTTCAGCTTTATGCTTTCCTGGTAAAACATATGTGTTATGTGTAATTGATCTTTCTTCTTGATACTGCAATTGGCGATCATGTTTTAAATTCCACAAGAATATTTGTAGAAGAGATTATGTATTTAACAGTGGCATATAATTGTTATATCAGGAGAATCCAAGCAAAACCTAATTTGTATTAAAATTTCTACATGGTATCAAAGTGCAAAAGATTGCAGAAGCTGAGTTTGTGATTGGATAGAATTCGAATTTGCAGAAATACTTTCTCGGTGCTACAGCTGATTCAAGATCGAAATGGATTTCAATGGCTTGAGGTTAGAGTATTCACTCGAGTTTATCTCAAACTACATTGCTTGGAAGGACAGGATGGAGGCAGTACTCGAAGACAATGGATTGAAGGAATTCATTGACAAAGATGTTCCTAAGCCAGATGTTGCAGACACTACAAATCTTGATGCATGGAAAAAGAAAGTGGCAAAGGCAAGGAGGATCCTGTTGGAGGGAGTATAAGACCAAATTGTCTTAAGCCTCTATGGGAAAATCAAACCATATGAAATGTGGAATACTTTGACGAATCTATTCCAAAACAACAACGACCATAGGAAATTAGCGCTCAAAGATAAACTCAGGAAGATTAAGATGGAGAAGGGCGACTCCATACCAAAATATCTCACGAAGTTTGTCCAATGTCAAGATGAGATGGGGAGTGTGGGAATAACAGTCGTTGATGATGATTTGGTGAGCTTGGCTCTCCTAGGACTTCCCAAGACTTGGCACAATTATCAAGACTCTGTCAATGGAAGGGAAACATTGCCATATTGGGAACGACTATGGTCAGATCTAGTGCAGGAGGAGTTCAGGCAGAACACCAGAGATGGATCTCCATCAAATCATGATGATGAAGAGGATTTTGATTTGGCTGCCAAGGCAAGGAAAGGGAAGGGGAATAAATTCCATTCAAAATATGATTCTAAAGGCAAGAATCTAGATTTGTCCAAAGTGAAGTGTTTTCATTGTCACGAACATGGGAATCTCGCTACTAACTATCTGTAGAAGAAGAAGAACAAGAAGGTTGTTGGAGCTACAACTGGTGAGGCCCTTGCCTCACAATTTGAAATTAATTTCTACTTGATCACATGCATGGATTCAAGTGCATTAGGATCGGTGTGGTATTTTGATAGTGGTGCTTCCTTCCACATGATAGGAGATAAGGAGATTTTCATTGACTTGGAGGAGAGAGATCTAAAAATGCATATAGAGATGGGAAACGATGGATGATACAGTGTGACTGGCATTGGTACCATTACCTTTCAGAGGGATTCAGGTAAACCATTTCAATTGAAATATGTTATTCATGTTCCAGGTATGAAGAAAAACTTGGTCTCAGTCGCAATGTTGGAGGATAGAGGCTACAATGTTGTTTTCAGCGATGGAAAAGCTTTCCTGCGACATAAAACAATGGGTCAAGTCAAGAAGATAGGTATTCAAGTTAAGAATCTCTACAATATGGAGGTAGATGGTTGTGCTTCCATGATGGGCAAGGAAGAAAAATTTGTGACCCGGGATGAGGGAAAATTATGGCACATGTGATTGGTCCAGCTTCATCATGGAGCCTTGAAAATCATGCAGAAAATATCTAATGGACTTCCAAAAAGAACACTTGCTCAGTTAGATCAGTGAAAGGGTTTCACCATGGGGAAGTATATAAATTCCACCTTTCATGAAAAGGAGAAATGTGCTTTGGTGATCCTAGAGAGAATTCACACAGACGTGTGTGGACCATTCTCGGTTGCTTCAACAACAAAACATAAGTATTATGTTATTTTTGTTGATGAATTTTCCTGTAAATGTTGGATCTTCTTCATGCAGAAGAAGGATCAAACTATCAAAGTTCTGTGAGTTTAAAGCATTGATGGAGAAAGAGTCGGGGAAGCAAGTGAAGGCTCTGAGGAGAGATAATGGTGGAGAATACATCTCTAATGAATTCAAAGACTTCTGCAGCAAAGAAGGAATTCGAAGAGAACTCATAGTGCCTCATAACCGACAACAAAATGGGGTCGTGGAGAGGAAGAAAAGAACGATCGTGGGTGAAACATGAGCGATGTTGCATGATCATGGCCTACCAATGAATTTGTGGGTGAAAGCATGCAACACTGTGGTTTATGTGAAAAACCATTGTCCTCATAGAGTACTTGGCATGAGTACACTTGAAGAAGCTTTCACTGGTAAGAAAACTAATGTTTCTCATTTTAAGATTTTTGGCTCATATATTTATGTGCATGTGACCAAGAATGCCAGGAAGAAGCTGAAGTCGACTCCTGAAGTTGGGATATTTGTGGGGTACATAGAAACACCCCATAATTATCATGTGTATTTTCTTAATAGTAAGGTGACTTTTATGCAACGGGATATAAAATTCAATGAAGGGAAATCCATGTGGTTGTTGCTTGAGAGGGAGCTAGACTTGCATGCATAGGAGGAACTACTGGTTCCCAAAGATGAGTCTCAAGATGTGGAT